>JAGVVM010004844.1:0-26536 GCA_019149425.1 Psidium friedrichsthalianum | reverse complement strand
ATTGGAACTCTTCCTCAGAATACTAACATACTAGATGATTGAATGAGGAACAAACTCGTACGTTGGCACCCCAAATCCTATGTTGGTAGCTACAATGAGGAGAATGTTTGAAGAACAACAAAACGAATTGACTAATCACAAAGTCAATATGTCACTGACGTGATCAAGCCAATGATGGTCAATGCCATAAATGAGGTAATATCTCGTTCAAGTTCATCGTCTCAAGTATTGCCTTTTTAGGTTAATTCTCCTGGTATGATGCCATATCCTCTTGTGTATGGTCCTCTAAATATTGGGTATAATTATGGTAGAGGAATGTCAGTACCACCTTGACTGTAAGAATTATACCAAGCCGGAGAATCGTACTCCAGGGAACCTTCTTAATGGAATTAATGGTTATGCCTTTCCTCAAAATGGCCTAGTGGAAGTTAACACGGATAATCCAAATCTTCAGAATGTACACCTGATGCCGAATGTACCCAATTCGGAACCTATGAGGCTTGCTGGAAATCTACCAAATCCACAGGATATTGGAAATCTATCATATAGACCAATTCCACGGATTAACTTCAATCCCGAGAACCAAGGAATGGATCGGCCTTTACCAATTGATCCTATGAGGTAAGAAGCTTGGATGGGCCAGCAAAATATGAGGCCGTGGAATCCAGATCGAGTAGCTGAGATAGTACTCCAGCAATTAGGGATAGATAGAGGTGCTCCAAGACCAGCTTATAGGAACCTAAATCCCGATTGGGTGGATAATATTCCTTATCCAAGGAGATTCAAGACACCAGACTTTGCTGTGTTTACAAGAGAAGAAGATCAGTCAATAGTTGAACATATCGTTCGTTTTTTAGCACAATGTGGGGAAGCTGGTACAAATGAATACTTGAGACTGAAGTTGTTCCCATTATCATTGTCTAAGATAGCATTCACATGGTACACCAATCTACCAGCAATTCTATCCAGAACTGGGCTGAAATGGAACGATAGTTCCATTCTCAATTCTATCGATCAGTACCGAAGTGTCAGTGGCTGACTTGGCAAGAATGTATCAGTATGGGAATGAGACAGCAGATCAGTTTATTGCCAGGTTCAAGAAATCAAGGAATCGATGCTTGACCTCTCTTACCAAAAAGAATTCACTGATTTGGCTTTCAACGAGCTTAAGTTCAATCTGTGTGAACGTTTTAAAGGACAAACATTCGATGACCTCTTCCAGTTAACTACAAGGGTCTCAAAGTATGAGCACTTGTTGAAAGGAAAAAGATAGGAAGCCGATGAAAGACAATTAGCAGGCCATGATTGGTACACACAGTCCCGAAATTGGAGGCCTATTGGAAGAAGAAGAAGAAGAGAATGAAATAGCAGCAGCAACTATGGTTTTGGAAAACCATATGTATGCCCGGCTCTCAAGCCAGCAAGAGTAAAGGAGTTCGCGAAGCCAAAGGCTAAGGAGTCAAGCAGTTATTCGTTCGATATATACAAGTTGGATGAAATATTCGACTTATTATTGAAGGATGGATTGATAAAGCTGGCCGAAGGGCAGAAGATCCCGGCCAAAGAAGAGCTGGCTGACAAAAGAAACTGCAAATGGCACCACTCTAATAGTCATAACACAGCTAATTGCATTGTCTTTAGGAAAGTAATCCAAGAAGCAATTCGGCAAGGCAAGATCAAGTTTGCCGAAGACAAAGGAAAAGCACCAATGAAGTAGATGCTGATCCTTTTCCTAAGATGACTGGTATGGTGAACATCCATAATCCAATAAACCAAGAGGCAGAAAGGGTTTGTGTTCATTGTAATCGAAAGTAGGTCAGCCAAAGTCAGGATTAATCGGGAGAATCAGTTTATAAGAGATCTAGAGTGAGGTTCTTTCCAAGGACACAGGGAAGAAGTATTACATGACCGGGTGAGATCTGAAATAGTAATCTCGAATTTACGTCTTCGAGAGTCTGGAGAGGAAAAGTGAGTTGAACAAACAAAGCCTGAAGTCAAGAGGTTAGATAGCCAATCACAAATGCTTGGGAAAAAAGTGCAATCGGAGCAACTGATTTGGGAAGTCGAGGTGGATCAAGGCAGCCATCCGGTCGGCAAAAGCAGCCAAAACGTTGATAAATTGGCTAAGTCGAAGAGTTTGTGGCAGCGATATAAGGAAGGAGATCCCGAAGTTGGCCTCCTTGGAGAACCTAGCGGTAAGTTCGATTATGTGGTGTATTATGGGAAGCCAGACTATCTTAGACAACCATCATTGCCTATTGAACTGTCTGGTTAGGGTGATGAATTCAATGATCCTCCATTGAACCCACCCCACAAGAGTTTCAGAAGATCTTCAAAGTTCCGCATGATCTTCTCGAAGGAAAATGGAAAGAAGCCAAACCACCTGGCCAGACATCTTACCGAACCATCAAGAGACGAGATCAGAGAAGGAAGAGCAAGCAAAGGAACTTTGGGCAGAGTTGGGAAAGAAGAATTACACCAAATATGAGAGAAGAAACTGGGTTTGGAGACGTAATGATACCGAAGTGGAAAAGAGCGAAATGAAAGAAAGGGTATTTCGGATAAACAGACAGAAAATCCCAACTTGGAATTATTGAAGGGAAAGTAGTTCGGGATGAGTCCCGATTATTGATTTTGGTCAATTTACAGTAGCATTGACCCCAAGGCATAAGGATAGTTTTGTACGAGGTCAGATGAAACAATATGATGATCAGGGTTGCCGAAAAGGAAAATCCAAAATGCCGAAGGAGCGAAACCGTTCAATAAGGATCGATATGGTAAATGCGAGGCTCCCATGTGAATTTGGGATATCATTGATAGTAGAGAGAGGATTCGGGACATGTGTCAGAGAAGGAAGTGACTATGGCGAAATTTTGGTTCCCTGAAAATAAAGTGATGGAATTCGAGAGAGTCCCAAATGAGAAAGCGAAACATCTAAAGTCCCTACTAATATCTGGCAAGGTAGATGGACGGCCAGTTGGGAAGATATTTGTAGATGCTGGAGCCACATTGAACTTGATGTCGTATAAATACTTCAAAAAGCTGGGTAAAAGAGACGAGGAGATAACACCATCAAATGTACAATTGTTAGATTTTCTTGGGGAAGTTACTGATGTTAAGGGAGCCATGGTGGTAGACTTAACCATTGGATCAAAGACATCGAAAACTACTTTCTTCGTCATTGAGTCAGACGGTTCTTACAACTTACTGTTAGGTAGGGACTGGATACATTCTAACCAATGCGTGCCGTTTACCCTCCATCAGGTGCTAGTATTTTGGAATGGAGAAAAAGTGGAATATGTTAAATTAGATGGCAAAACAGCCCCAATAATTGGACAGAGATCCATGACGGAGATGAGGATCTGGTGTGCGAAAATCAAATCATAGAAACCCCGAGACTGACTCACGGTCTTATGCTTTTTGCCGCTTTAGAAAGAAAAAACTGAGTGGATTCCCGAATCGGGCTTGGCATCACATAAGTTATTCAACTTTATGGAAAGAGGTACATTATTGCGAGAAACTAAGGAGATACTTCACATATCTGGCTGAAATGGCTCAACAAAACCACATGGCATCAGATTATATTGAAGAGTGGGAGGAATTGTCGACTAAAGAAGAAAATAAGTCGGTAGAAACTGAGGATCCTCTAGTTGAAATTGACATTAGAGAATATGGACGACATTAGCCAGTATATGTAAGTGCACTTTTGCAAGGGGGCACCAGAGTGAGTTAATCAAATTAATTACGAAGTATAAGGATTGCTTTGCTTGGGACTACCATGAGATGCCAGGGTTGTCAAGAGATGTCGTCGAGCATAGATTGCCGATTAAGAAAGGATTCTGCCCCCACAAGCAGCAAGCAAGGAGATTTGCTCTAGACGTAATTGACAGAATCAAAGAAGAGATTGAAAGGCTACTAAAGGCTGGGTTTATCAAGACAGCCAGGTACGTAGAGTGAATTTCTAATATTGTCCCAGTAAAGAAGAAGAATGGCAAGCTACGAGTGTGTATTGATTTTCGAAATCTCAACACAACCACCCCGAAAGACGAATATCATATGCCCATTGCGGACATGTTGATTGACTCGGTATCTGGGAATGAGATGTTGTCCTTAATGGATGGCCATTTGGGATATAATAAGATATTCATTGCCAAAGAAGATGTCCCGAAAATGGCATTTAGGTGCCCTGGAGCAATCGGTATGTTTCAATGGGTTGTTATGCCATTCGGTCTGAAGAATGCTGAAGCTAATTATGAACGGGCAATGAATTTCATTTTCCACGATATGATTGGCAAATTCATGGAGGTTTTATTAATGATGTCGTGGTAAAGTCAACCCAGGATAGTCACCTGGATTATCTTGAGCAAGCCTTCATCCGAATGAGAAAATACAAATTGAAAATGAATCCTCTCAAGTGTGCTTTTGGTGTGCAAGTGCGAAATTTCTTGGATTTCCTTATCAACTAGAGGAATATTGAGATTGATAGAAATAAAGCGAAGGCATTCATGGAACTTTCTCACCCCAAATTAAAGAAGCAACTTCAAATGGTATTGGGGAAGATTGATTTTTTGCGACGATTCATTGCTAATTTATTTGGAAAAATAGAGCCAATGTCACAGCTTCTGAGACTTAAAGACAAAGACACATTCTTTTGGGAAGAGAAATAACGGTGACATTTGAAGTAATCAAGACTTATTTGGTCAATTCTCCTGTTCTAATGTCGCCGAAAGCTGGTAAGCCATTGAACTTTGAAGTTATATAAATCAGCTACCGAAAGCACTATCGGGAGTATGTTAGCACAGGAAAATGATGAAGGAAAGGAGCAAGCGGTATATTACTTGAGTAGAACATTATCTGATGTTGAAAAACGATATACTACATTGGAAAAGTTATGTCTATCTTTATACTTTGCATGTGCAAAGTTAAGACATTACTTGTTACCAGCGATTGTGCATGTACTCGGGAAGACTGATGTGATAAATATATATTATCACGACCAGTTATTAAGGGTCGTATCGCCAAATGAGCATTTATTTTGTCTGAATTTATTTTGCATACGTACCATTAAAAGCAGTGAAAGGGCAGACCGTAGCTGATTTTCTTACCGAGTATCCTTGCTTGTAAATTGAAGAGAATGAACAAAGTTTTGTGTAAGTTGTACCGTGGACTATGTATTTTGATGGATCTTGTGCTAATGGGAATGCAAGAGCTGGTTTGGTGTTAATATCCCCCGACGGAACATACACTAAGTGTGTTTGCAATTGGAGTTTGAATGTTCAAATAATCAAGCTGAGTATGAGGCATTGATAATTGGGTTAGGGATATTAATTGATCTAAATGTTCAATTTATCAAGATAATTGGTGATTCTCAGTTAGTGGTAAGCAGTTAAATGGAGAATACCAATGTTTGAATGAAAATCTGATCAGTTATTATTGTTTAGCTAAGAAACTACTGAGCCAATTCAAGGATTATGATATACTCCACGTTAGAAGGAAAATGAATCAAGAAGCTAATGAATTAGCACAAATGGCTTCGGGGTATAAAATATCAGAAGAATTGGCAAGTATGGTTTCTACCATCGTAATTTTGGTATCATCTATTGAACAAAGAAAGATACTGATAGTCATGAATGAAGAAGTCCAAAGAAAAGATTGGAGGAAGCCAATAACAGAGTATAACAAAAAACCCGATTCGATGGATCAAAAGTTGAGGAGACAATCTCAGAAGTATGTGATGATGGAAGAAAAATTATATTATAAGTTTTCTGATGGATTTTTATTGCGATGCTTGAGTGAGGATGATGCAAGATTGGTCATGGCAGAAATATATGAAGGGATATGTGGAGCGCATCAAGCTGGTATTAAGATGAGATGGTTACTGAAGAGATATGGGTACTATTGGCCATCAATGATGCAAGATTGTATTGATTATGCGAAAGAATGCAAGGCGTGTCAAAGACATGGACCATTACAACATGTGCCAGTAGCTGAGCTCAACCCAATCATGAAGTCGTGGCCATTCAGGGGATGGGCAATGGACATAATCGGTATGATTTACTCACCATCTTCCAATAAACACAGTTTCATTTTGCTTGCTAGAGATTATTTCACAAAGTGGATAGAAGTAGTTTCATATAAGAACATAAGTTAGAGCACGGTGATTAAGTTTATTGAAGAAAATATTATTCACCGATTTGGATTGCCTGAGACTATTACAGCAGATCAGGGAACATATTCATGGGTCCAGAAGTAACAGAGTTTATGCAGTCACGAGTGATCAAGATTTTACATTCAACACCATATTACCCACAGGCTAATGGACAAGCCGAAACTACAAATAAGATTATAGTAAGGCTGATTAAAAGACATTTAGAAGAGAATCCAAGGAAATGGGATTCTATGTTATCAACGGTGTTATAGACTTACCGAAACTCTCGTAGATCAAGAGCAGGAGTTAGTCCCATATGCTTACTTATGGGCAAGAAATCATGTTACTGATGGAGATAATGGTGGAATCATTGAGGGTTCAATTGCAGAGTGAAGTACTTTCAAAAGATTATAAAGATTGGATGCATATTAATCTCTATGATCTAGACGAGGTTCGTATAATGGCTTTAGATCAATTGTTAGCATAGAAGAGAAGAGTAGCTCGCATATAACGAGAGAGTAAGGGTGAAGCAGTTTATTGTTGGTGATTTAGTGTGAAAAACTATCTTACCAATTAACCAGCAAAATCATGAATTTGGCAAATGGTCACCGAATTGGGAGGGACCTTACTTGGTCAATAAAGTGTTGAAAGGAACGCATACCGTTTGATGGATATTGAAGGAAGAGAATTCCTTCATTCTATCAATGGAAAATTCTTAAAAAAATACCATCCTTCAGTATGGGAAACTAATAATGATATGAGTGACAATATTAGTCTAAGAAATGAAAGTACGCTCCGATTCTAGCCACTAAAACTTTTAGATTGGTGTTCAAGGTGCGAATACTGACGATGAGATGAGAATGATGACTTAGGTCATATTGAAGGTTTGCTCGTCGTAATTCAAGATCAGTCGGTTGGTATGTCTTGATATGAATGGCTCTGGCAAGTTTCCTCGATTTCATAAGTTCTTGTGTGGAATAAATGGGACAGCCTCTCGACTGATAATTCGGCTTCCTTCAACTCATTCTCTAGTGCTAAGGATCTTCCTTGATCATAGATGAGTTCTAGAAGAAAAGCGTAAGTATCCTCAGCATGGTAGACATTCAGTTGGAGTTGAGCACTGATCTGATTCGCCCAGTTGTATTTTTTCTTTAACATGGATAAGTGGGAAGATTCTCTTGAGATGTAAGTTCCAAGTGCTTCAACTTCTTGAACTATAGGTTCAAGATAATGAACCTTTGTGACTAGATGATGAAATTCGTCTAGGCTGGAAGGAAATAGTGAAAATAACTCCCACATCAAGTCAAGAAAGTAAAGATCTGCAGATAGAAACAATCTGGCTCGAAGTATGTTTGATAGTTTATTAACTTTCGACCAAAGTTCTGAATTCCATATCAACACATAGTAGCCATATGAAAGTAGCCTATATAGTTGCTTCCAGATAAGACGATCATCATGGGAAGTGCGATGACCAAAAAATGCATCTGGAAAGGAAAATTGAATCAACAGAATAATTCTGAACATCAATTAGTTGGAATCAAGAGAGCTTATTGAAAGTAGGAATTAAAATCCAACTGAAGCAGAAATGCAAGAAACTATCATTTACCTTGGTACCAAGGTAAATGATAGTTTCTTGCATTTCTGCTTCAGTTGGATTTCAATTCCTACTTTCAATAAGCTCTCTTGGCTTCCAACTAATTGATGTTCAGAATTATTCTGTTGATTCAATTTTCCTTTCCAGATGCATTTTTTGTCATCGCACTTCCCATGATGATCGTCTTATCTGGAAGCAACTATATAGGCTACTTTCATATGGCTACTATGTGTTGATATGGAATTCAGAACTTTGGTCGAAAGTTAATAAACTATCAAACATACTTCGATCCAGTTGTTTCTATCTGCAGATCTTTACTTTCTTGACTTGATGTGGGAGTTATTTTCACTATTTCCTTCCAGCCTAGACGAATTTCATCATCTAGTCACAAAGGTTCATTATCTTGAACCTATAGTTCAAGAAGCTGAAGCACTTGGAACTTACATCTCAAGAGAATCTTCCCACTTATCCATGTTAAAGAAAAAATACAACTGGGCGAATCAGATCAGTACTCAACTCCAACTGAACGTCTACCATGCTGAGGATACTTGCGCTTTTCTTCTAGAACTCATCCATGATCAAGGAAGATCCTTAGCATTAGAGAATGAGTTGAAGGAAGCCGAATTATCAGTCGAGAGGCTGTCTCATTTATTCCACACAAGAACTTATGAAATCGAGAAACTTGCCAGAGCCATTCATATCAAGACATACCAACGACTGATCTTGAATTACGACGAGCAGACCTTCAATATGACCTAAGTCATCATTCTCATCTCATCGCCAGTATTCGCACCTTGAACACCAATCTAAAAGTTTTTAGTGGCTAGAATCGGAGCGTACTTTCGTTTCTTAGACTAATATTGTCACTCATATCATTGTGTGTTTCCCATACTGAAGGATGGTATTTTTTAAGAATTTTCCATTGATAGAACGAAGGAATTCTCTTCCTTCAATATCCATCAAACGGTATGCGTTTCCTTTCAACACTTTAGTGACCAAGTAAGGTCCCTCCCAATTCGGTGACCATTTGCCAAATTCATGATTTTGCTGGTTAATTGGTAAGATAGTTTTCCACACTAAATCACCAACAATAAACCGCTTCACCCTTACTCTCTTGTTATATGCTCGAGCTACTCTTCTCTCTATGCTAACAATTGATCTAAAGCCATTATACGAACCTCGTCTAGATCATAGAGATTAATATGCATCCAATCTTTATAATCTTCTGAAAGTACTTCACTCTGCAATTGAACCCTCAATGATTCCACCATTATCTCCATCAGTAACACGATTTCTTGCCCATAAGTAAGCATATAGGGACTAACTCCTGCTCTTGATCTACGAGAGTTTCGGTAAGCCTATAACACCGTTGATAACATGGAATCCCATTTCCTTGGATTCTCTTCTAAATGTCTTTTAATCAGCCTTACTATAATCTTATTTGTAGCTTCGGCTTGTCCATTAGCCTGTGGGTAATATGGTGTTGAATGTAACATCTTGATCCTCGTGACTGCATAAACTCTGTTACTTCTGGACCCGTGAATACTGTTCCCTGATCTGCTGTAATAGTCTCAGGCAATCCAAATCGGTGAATAATATTTTCTTCAATAAACTTAATCACCGTGCTCTAACTTATGTTCTTATATGAAACTGCTTCTACCCACTTTGTGAAATAATCTCTAGCAAGCAAAATGAAACTGTGTTTATTGGAAGATGGTGGGTAAATCATACCGATTATGTCCATTGCCCATCCCTGAATGGCCACGACTTCATGATTGGGTTGAGCTCAGCTGCTGGCACATGTTGTAATGGTCCATGTCTTTGACACGCGTTGCATGCTTTCGCATAATCAATACAATCTTGCATCATTGATGGCCAATAGTATCCATATCTCTTCAGTAACCATCTCATCTTAATACCAGCTTGATGCGCTCCACATATCCCTTCATATATTTCTGCCATGACCAATCTTGCATCATCCTCACTCAAGCATCGCAATAAAAATCCATCAGAAGACTTATAATATAATTTTTCTTCCATCATCACATACTTCTGAGATTGTCTCCTCAACTTTTGATCCATCGAATCGGGTTTTTTGATATACTCTGTTATTGGCTTCCTCCAATCTTTTCTTGGACTTCTTCATTCATGGCTATCAGTATCTTTCTTTGTTCAATAGATGGTACCAAAACTACGATGGTAGAAACCATACTTGCCAATTCTTCTGATATTTTATACCCCGAAGCCATTTGTGCTAATTCATTGGCTTCTTGATTCATTTTCCTTTTAACATGGAGTATATCATAATCCTTGAATTGGCTCAGTAGTTTCTTAGCTAAATAATAATAACTGATCAGATTTTCATTCAAACATTGGTATTCTCCATTTAACTGCTTAACCACCAACTGAGAATCACCAATTATCTTGATAAATTGAACATTTAGATCAATTAATATCCCTAACCCAATTATCAATGCCTCATACTCAGCTTGATTATTTGAACATTCAAACTCCAAATTGCAAACACACTTAGTGTATGTTCCGTCGGGGGATATTAACACCAAGCCAGCTCTTGCATTCCCGTTAGCACAAGATCCATCAAAATACATAGTCCACGGTACAACTTACACAAAATTTGTTCATTCTCTTCAATTTGCAAGCAAGGATACTCGGTAAGAAAATCAGCTACGGTCTGCCCTTTCACTGCTTTTAATGGTACGTATGCCAAAATCAAATTCAGACAAAATAAATGCCCATTTGGCGATACGACCCTTAATAACTGGTCGTGACAACATATATTTATCACATCAGTCTTCCCGAGTACATGCACAATCGCTGGCAACAAGTAATGTCTTAACTTTGTACATGCAAAGTATAAAGATAGACATAACTTTTCCAATGTAGTATATCGTTTTTTCAACATCAGATAATGTTCTACTCAAGTAATATACCGCTTGCTCCTTTCCTTCATCATTTTCCTGTGCTAACATACTCCCGATAGTGCTTTCGGTAGCTGATTTATATAACTTCAATAGTTCAATGGCTTACCAGCTTTCGGCGACATTAGAACAGGAGATTGACCAAATAAGTCTTTATTGCTTCAAATGTCACCCGTTATTTCTCTTCCCAAAAGAATGTGTCTTTGTCTTTAAGTCTCAGGAGCTGTGACATGGGCTCTATTTTTCCAAATAAATTAGCAATGAATCGTCGCAAAAAATGATCTTCCCCAACCATTTGAAGTTGCTTCTTTAATTCAGGGTGAGAAAGTTCCATGATTGCCTTCGCTTTATTTCTATCAATCTCAATATTCCTCTGTTGATAAGGAAACCAAGAAATTTCGCACTTGCACACCAAAAGCACACTTGAGAGGATTCATTTTCAATTTGTATTTTCTCATTCGGATGAAGGCTTGCTCAAGATAATCCAGGTGACTATCCTGGGTTGACTTTACCACGACATCATCAATAAAACCTCCATGAATTTGCCAATCATATCGTGGAAAATGAAATTCATTGCCCGTTGATAAGTAGCTCCAGCATTCTTCAGACCGAATGGCATAACAACCCATTGAAACATACCGATGGCTCCAGGGCACCTAAATGCCATTTTCGGGACATCTTCTTTGGCAATGAATATCTGATTATATCCCAAATGGCCATCCATTAAGGACAACATCTCATTCCCAGATGCCGAATCAATCAACATGTCCGCAATGGGCATATGATATTCGTCTTTCGGGGTGGCTGTGTTGAGATTTCGAAAATCAATACACACTCGTAGCTTGCCATTCTTCTTCTTTACTGGGACAATATTAGAAATTCACTCTACGTACCTGGCTGTCTTGATAAACCCAGCCTTTAGCAGCCTTTCAATCTCTTCTTTGATTCTGTCAATTACGTCTAGAGCAAATCTCCTTGCTTGCTGCTTGTGGGGGCGAATCCTTTCTTAATCGGCAATCTATGCTCGACGACATCTCTTGACAACCCTGGCATCTCATGGTAGTCCCAAGCAAAGCAATCCTTATACTTCGTAATTAATTTGATTAACTCACCTCTGGTGCCCCCTTGCAAAAGTGCACTTACATATACTGGCTGATGTCGTCCATGTTCTCCAATGTCAATTTCAACTAGAGGATCCTCAGTTTCTACCGACTTATTTTCTTCTTTAGTCGGCATTCCTCCCACTCTTCAATATAATCTGATGCCATGTGGTTTTGTTGAGCCATTTCAGCCAGATATGTGAAGTACCTCTCCTCAGTTTCTCGCAATAATGTACCTCTTTCCATAAAGTTGAATTAACTTATGTGATGCCAAGCCCGATTCGGGAATCCACTCAGTTTTTTTCTTTTCTAAAGCGGCAAAAAGCATAAGACCGTGAGTCAGTCTCAGGGTTTCTATGATTTGATTTTCGCACACCAGATCCTCATCTCCGTCATGGATCTCTGTCCAATTTATTGGGGCTGCTTTGCCATCTGATTTAACATATTCCACTGTTTCTCCATTCCAAAATGCTAGCACCTGATGGAGGGTAGACGGCACGCATTGGTTAGAATGTATCCAGTCCCTACCTAACAGTAAGTTGTAAGAACCGTCTGACTCAATGACGAAGAAAGTAGTTTTCGATGTCTTTGATCCAATGGTTAAGTCTACCACCATGGCTCCCTTAACATCAGTAACTTCCCCAAGAAAATCTAACAATTGTACATTTGATGGTGTTATCTCCTCGTCTCTTTTACCAGCTTTTTGAAGTATTTATACGACATCAGGTTCAATGTGGCTCCAGCATCTACAAATATCTTCCCAACTGGCCGTCCATCTACCTTGCCAGATATCATAGGGACTTTAGATGCTTCGCTTTCTCATTCGGGACTCTCTCGAATTCCATTACTTTATTTTCAGGGAACGAAATTTCGCCATAGTCACTTCCTTCTCTGACACATGTCCCGAATCCTCTTCTACTATCAATGATATCCCGAATTCACATGGGAGCCTCGCATTTACCATACGATCCTTATTGAACGGTTTCGCTCCTTCGGCATTTTGGATTTTCCTTTTCGGCAACCCTGATCATCATCTTGTTTCATCTGACCTCGTACAAAACTATCCTTATGCCTTGGGGTCAATGCTACTGTAAATTGACCAAAATTAATAGTCGGGACTCATCCCGAACTACTTTCCCTTCAATAATTCCAAGTTGGGATTTTCTGTCTGTTTATCCGAAATACCCTTTTCTTTCATTTCGCTCTTTTCCACTTCGGTATCATTACGTCTTCAAACCCAGTTTCTTCTCTCATATTTTGGTGTAATTCTTCTTTCCCAACTCTGCCCAAAGTTCCTTTGCTTGCTCTTCCTTCTCTGATCTCGTCTCTTGATGGTTCGGTAAGATGTCTGGCCAGGTGGTTTGGCTTCTTTCCATTTTTCTTCGAGATGATCATGCGGAACTTTGAAGATCTTCTGAAACTCTTGTGAGGTGGGGTTCAATGGAGGATCATTGAATTCATCACCCTAACTAGACAGTTCAATAGGCAATGATGGTTGTCTAAGATAGTCTGGCTTCCCATAATATGCCACATAATCGAACTTACCGCTAGGTTCTCCAAGGAGGCCAACTTCGGGATCTCCTTCCTTATATCGCTGCCACAAACTCTTCGCTTAGCCAATTTATCAACGTTTTGGCTGCTTTTGCCGACCGGATGGCTGCTTGATCCACCTCGACTTCCCAAATCAGTTGCTCCGATTGCACTTTTTTCCCATGCATTTGTGATTGGCTATCTAACCTCTTGATTTCAGGCTTGTTTGTTCAACTCACTTTTCCTCTCCAGACTCTCGAAGACGTAAATTCGAGATTACTATTTCAGATCTCACCCGGTCATGTAATACTTCTTCCCTGTGTCCTTGGAAAGAACCTCACTCTAGATCTCTTATAACTGATTCTCCCGATAATCCTGACTTTGGCTGACCTACTTTCGATTACAATGAACACAAACCCTTTCTGCCTCTTGGTTTATTGGATTATGGATGTTCACCATACCAGTCATCTTAGGAAAAGGATCAGCGTCTACTTCCATTGGTGCTTTTCTTTGTCTTCGGCAAACTTGATCTTGCCTTGCCGAATTGCTTCTTGGATTACTTTCCTAAAGACAATGCAATTAGCTGTGTTATGACTATTAGAGTGGTGCCATTTGCAGTTTCTTTTGTCAGCCAGCTCTTCTTTGGCCGGGATCTTCTGCCCTTCGGCCAGCTTTATCAATCCATCCTTCAATAATAAGTCGAATATTTCATCCAACTTGTATATATCGAACGAATAACTGCTTGACTCCTTAGCCTTGGCTTCGCGAACTCCTTTACTCTTGCTGGCTTGAGAGCCGGGCATACATATGGTTTTTCCAAAACCATAGTTGCTGCTGCTATTTCATTCTCTTCTTCTTCTTCTTCCAATAGGCCTCCAATTTCGGGACTGTGTGTACCAATCAGGGCCTGCTAATTGTCTTTCATCGGCTTCCTATCTTTTTCCTTTAACAAGTGCTCATACTTTGAGACCCTTATAGTTAACTGGAAGAGGTCATCGAATGTTTGTCCTTTAAAACATTCACACAGATTGAACTTAAGCTCGTTGAAAGCCAAATCAATGAATTCTTTTTTGGTAAGAGAGGTCAAGCATCAATTCCTTGATTTCTTGAACCTGGCAATAAACTGATCTGCTGTCTCATTCCCATACTGATACATTCTTGCCAAGTCAGCTACTGACACTTCGGACTGATCGATAGAATTGAGAATGGAACTATCATTCCATTTCAGCCCAGTTCTGGATAGAATTTGTTGGTAGATTGGTGTACCATGTGAATGCTATCTTAGACAATGATAATGGGAACAACTTCAGTCTCAAGTATTCATTTGTACCAGCTTCCCCACATTGTGCTAAAAAACGAACGATATGTTCAACTATTGACTGATCTTCTTCTCTTGTAAACACAGCAAAGTCTGGTGTCTTGAATCTCCTTGGATAAGGAATATTATCCACCCAATCGGGATTTAGGTTCCTATAAGCTGGTCTTGGAGCACCTCTATCTATCCCTAATTGCTGGAGTACTATCTCAGCTACTCGATCTGGATTCCACGGCCTCATATTTTGCTGGCCCATCCAAGCTTCTTACCTCATAGGATCAATTGGTAAAGGCCAATCCATTCCTTGGTTCTCGAGATTGAATTAATCCGTGGAATTGGTCTATATGATAGATTTCCAATATCCTGTGGATTTGGTAGATTTCCAGCAAGCCTCATAGGTTCCGAATTGGGTACATTCGGCATCAGGTGTACATTCTGAAGATTTGGATTATCCGTGTTAACTTCCACTAGGCCATTTTGAGGAAAGGCATAACCATTAATTCCATTAAGAAGGTTCCCTGGAGTACGATTCTCCGGCCTTGGTATAATTCTTACAGTCAAAGGTGGTACTGACATTCCTCTATCATAATTATACCCAATATTTAGAGGACCATACACAAGAGGATATGGCATCATACCAGGAGAATTAA
This sequence comes from Psidium friedrichsthalianum, assembly GCA_019149425.1. Taxonomy (NCBI): domain Eukaryota; kingdom Viridiplantae; phylum Streptophyta; class Magnoliopsida; order Myrtales; family Myrtaceae; genus Psidium; species Psidium friedrichsthalianum. The sequence continues at coordinate 11,260 of JAGVVM010004844.1, read as the reverse complement.
CCTAAAAAGGCAATACTTGAGACGATGAACTTGAACGAGATATTACCTCATTTATGGCATTGACCATCATTGGCTTGATCACGTCAGTGACATATTTGACTTTGTGATTAGTCAATTCGTTTTGTTGTTCTTCAAACATTCTCCTCATTGTAGCTACCAACATAGGATTTGGTGCCAACGTACGAGTTTGTTCCTCATTCAATCATCATAGTATGTTAGTATTCTGAGGAAGAGTTCCAATGGCTACATTTGCAGCAGAATTTTCTGAGCGAGTGCTATCTTCATGATTATTACCTTGATCATTATGACCAAGATCTCCTTCTGGGTGATTTCTAGTTCTCACCATTTCTCCTAAAACTCATTAGGGAGTCCCACTGGGCATGCCAAAAAGATGTTCACGCAATTTGTATCGAGAATATCTTTCACCGAAATTTGTTCTTCAGTTTTTATTAGCGTGGGTCCATGGATCTATTCTCATAGGGAAATCGGATGAACAATGCAGATTGGGCAATGGTTGATGGAAATGCTTTGAAAGTTAGATAATCTATTATTACAATACTCCTAAATAATCTAGTATTACAATACTCCTACTTGCTGTGAGTGGAAAGTAAATTACTAGGATCTGAAGGTACAGGAAATTGAAAGTGCAGGGCAACTATACTACAAGAAAGTCTAACCACTTCTAAAGAAACAAAGCATTTTCTTTGATTTTTGTTGCGGGGGGTGGCTTCTCTTTCCTTTCTTCTGAGTACTTATTCTTCTCGTGTTTTTAACTAACTGAGCGGTTATTCTTTGATTTCAAACTTTCAAATTTTAGCGTCACTGCTTGTCTCTTCTCAACCCACGATTTTTACAACTGGCCCATGATAATTGGAGCATTTCTTATTCCACTTGTAACTGCACGGTCAGTTGAGTTCCATTTGAATATCATTTCTTAACTTTCAAAAACTTGTTCACGCCTATGATTTTTGTTTTGCACCTCCCTAATTTCGGGACATAATATTCACATCACATGCCTAAGACTTACCAAATACATGCACACTGTATCCTCTATTTGGTATCTCTCTGTACTTTCTTTTAATCTTCCCGAATACAAAAGCACCATTGTGCCATTTGGTATGTTGTTTTGTCCTCACCGCATTTCAGGATCTACTAAAGAAGTCTTTCTACACAATATGTCTTTTCCAAGATACCGAACCATTAGGAAATGAATTTCAGTATCAACATGTGCTCCTGTGTTTACTGCTTGAACAGTGTGGATTGGAAATCGAGAGTAGGAGGATACTCGGCTTTACACGTTGGGGACCTGTTCATTTAGTTTGGTAGCTCGTTGATTTACCCTGATCGTTACTCGAGTGTCTATTAACTAGAACTAGCTGGTTCACCATTAAATGAGTTTATGCTTTGAGGGTCGGACGTTCAAACGACCCTTTGCTCGTGTGAGCTGAGACATAGACCTATCAAGAAGGTGCTTGGGGTTCACTTGATGAATTGGCATTTATAGCATAGATGAATGGTTGCGTTTTGGGTTAATGTCTGCTAACCAATGCTTCTCGTCCAAATGCTGGGATAGGTTATTTTGCATAACCATCTAGTTTAGTGTACTCCATATTATGCTTGAATTGAATGAGGGATTAGACAATTTGGATGTTGGGTTAGAACATACTACTTGCTGAGTTATATGCTCACCCATCGTGGATTCCATTATTTCAACTAACAGGTGTGCCATATCACCTGCGACACCTGGTTTCACCTATAGCACCCTATCCACTTTTCGTACACTTGGAGGAGATTACTAGCCCAGGTGGTTTAGCTACACCTTTCATGAGGCTCGTGACTACCTTAGTGTTGGCTGTAGGGCCAAACAGGTTTGTTACATACCGATTTTAGCAATGTTTGAGAAACAGGAAGATGGCAGTCTCTTGGGTCCAATTCCATTTGTGAGTTTTAGAAGTGGTGGCTCCAGTGGGTATGATGGGAGCAAGAATGGAAGACACATATAGGTTTTTGATGGGTGGAGTCATGGTGGTCCCTTTTTGATGTGATTGTGAAATGCTTGTTGTTTTGACATCGATGAGCTATGCTGACAATAGGGGTTATGAGAGGGAGCGGTTACCTTTTGATGTTGTCCCCAAATGTTCATTTATCTCTTGAAATGGTTAAGATACTTGAACGCTTAATATATATAAGTATGTATTTTTCAATTTGTTGTATGATCTTACTATTAATTTTAATCTTGTTAGGGAACCCTATGAGGCCATACCCTTTAGGCGTGCCTACCATTTGCAGGCACTTATATGTTAGCCTCGCCCTTTGTGTTAGTCTTTTGCATGGGCCCTCTATTATATCTAACAATAGATTAAATTAGATCACATAATTAGAGATGATGGTGGTGGGACTGGGACATCATAGCTTCGGGCCAAAAGCTCTTTGGAATGCCACTTGTTGTCAAAAGGCTTCATACCATATCAAAATAGTGCAATTCTTCCTTTCGTAAACACCATTTTATTTCAGCGTATAGGTTGCTATAAGTTGCCTCTTTATTCCATGCATCTCACAAAATTTGCAAATTCATGTGAGTTGTATTCTCCACCACGATCAGTGCGAAGAACTTTTATCAAGTTGCCAACTTCTTTTTCAACCGAGTGCTTATAGCTTTTAAAATCTACAAAAGCTTCAGGTGTTTCCTGCAAAAAATAAACCGAAATTTTCGACTACAGTCATCAATGAAGGTAATTATGTATCTTTACCTCCATTGGAAGATGGATTTATTGGTCCATAGATATCCAAATGAATGAGCTCCAATGTCTTCCTTGCTCTCCATGATTTTCCTTGTGGAAATGACTACGGCACATTCTTCGCAAATTTGAGAAGGTGCTATAATTTGAGAAAACCCATCACTGTGTTCTTTTGATGTAGTGTCCTTAGCCCACCAAAATTGAGATATCCATAACGAAAATGCCATAACCAAGTCTCATCCTTTGATCTCACAAAGAAGCAAGAATGAGTGGTATTGTGGAGATATAGCGGAAACATTCATTTCTTCATCATACCGACTTGGGCAATTAAGCCCAATTTTTCATCTTGTATTCTGCAAATGCCACCTTTGATAGAGATTTCATATCCCTTCTCTTGTAGTTGGCCAGCACTCAACAATTGGTCCTAAACTTAGGGACATGAAAAATATTTGAGATGGTTTGCATAGAATTTCCCTTTATGTGAATTGTTACCTCCCTTTTCCCATACAAAAATAGTGGAATTATCTCCAAACATCACAGTGTTGCAGAAAGATTCATCCAAAATAGAGAACACCTTTTTATCTCCACTCATGTGGTTGCTATAGCTAGTGTCTAAATACCACATGTTTGGTTGAGTTTCTTCCTTCATGTGACACAACATCAAAAGAGACGCTCCTTCTTTTTCTACAAAGTTAGTTCTTTCTCCACTTTGTCTATTCAAATGAGTATGACATTCTGATCTGTAATGGCCATACATGTGACATCTAAAACACTCTATATTCGATTTGTCTACAGACTTTGGTCGGTAACTAGTTGAATGTTGACCTCCACGCCCTCTTCCTTTCCTTGAGGATCATGATACTGATTTGAGCTAATGTGATCATTGTTTCCTCTACCTTTGCCTTTTCCATGCTTACCACACCATCTTTCTTTATTTGCTTAGCTGATGATGAAAAATGGTGTTCAATTAAAGCCTTCAACGCCTTCTCCTCCATCTCTTGCTATTGAATTTCTATTCATGAACCAATAAGGATCCCTGCAATTCATCAATTGAAAGTTCTTCGATATCCTTGGCTTCCTCTAGAAATAGACAACAAAGTTGAATTTTGGTGTCAAGGATCGAAGAATTTTCTCAATTATGGTGACGTCCTCCATCTTATCACCATGAATTTGCATCTTATTGACAATTGCCATTGTCTAGGAAAAATAATCTCTTACCAATTCTCCCGATTTCATTCGTAGCATTTTGAACTGTGAACAAAGTATTTGAATTTGCTACCTCTTTGCTCTTGTTGATCCTTGATACTTCTTTTTCATGGAGTCCCAAATTTGCTTGGAGGCATCCTTGCTAAAATTATTTCAAGATTGATCTATCAATAGCTTGGAAAAGATAATTTTTGGCCTTGACATCTTTCAGTTTTAGTGCATCTAGATCTGCTTTTTGCGTTGCCGATAATACAGTTCCTTCCTCTGGTTCTGCAACTCTAGAGGTAACTACTTGCCAATACTCCCTGGACTTGAGGAAATTTTCCATCAGCACGCTCCAATGATCATAATGACCATCAAAGCGCGGTATCGCTGGTTGCACAAATGCATCCAAGGCCATCGATTTCAATGCCATTGTAATCCCATGTACTCTTTTTCTTTTTGGCTCTCAACATTTTGGGGCTCACTTTTCCTCATGTGTATGAAGGGAAGCCTTGGCGCATCTGGTTAAGGTGTTGCCGTGTGACCTGGAGGTCACGGGTTCGAGCCTTGGACGCAGCCTCTTGCAAATGCAGGGTAAGGCTTGCCTCCTTTCACCCTTGTGGTGGGGGCCCTTCCCTGGACCCTCGCATCGCGGGGATGCTATCGTGCACCGGGCTGCCCCCTTTTCCTCATGTGTGGGATGCTATCGTGCACCGGGCTGCCCCTTTTCCTCATGTGTATGATCAGCACTCTCCAAACAAAGCAGGCTCAAATAAATGGAAATACGTCAGTGTTTCCTTTATTCATCTGACAACAAATCTTTTAAAATAGGCCATTTCATTGATACTAACGGATAACAACAAAATAGCAACAAAGAAACCAACCTATAATCTAGGACTATTCACAATAAAATCCCAACAAAATAATAACTTTGACTGATTCTAAAGAAAACCAAACTGATTATAGCTAACATATTTCCCATATTTTTGTCGTTTTCATTCGGGAAAAAACAAAGCACTTACAAAACGTTCCGACTTGATGCCATTTGACTGTGGAAATACAAATCGAGGCCAATTTAATTCGTGAGAATGTTTTTAGTTGTTATTTTTAGTTATGTACGAAAATAATTATGTACTCTTAGATTTTTTTTTCTTGAATATGTCCTGTTTGATTTGTAAAAGTAAATGTTCTCAATATATGAGAGAACATTATGAAAAACGTGCCTGGTCGTGTGTTGTCTACAAAGTTAAACCATTTCATTGAAATGTAAGTTTTCTAAAGCACGTTTCAAAAAAAAAAAAAGTGGTAGTTTGGCTTTATCAAAAGGGAAAAGTCTTTCTCATTTTCCTTAGAAACGACACTAAATATAAAACATTTTTTCAGCGCGGGCCTTAAAAGATAATTGGATTGGTCTTGTTTACCAAACGTGCAAATACAAGGAACCGATACCATTCGTTAATATAGGGTAACACAAAAAAGGAAACTAATATACCTTACCAAAAAAGAAATGAACTAATATATGTTTCAGACAAGTGTTTTCTTTTAGGACTCAGAAAATGAAATAATGAAAATAGAAGTACAAGTTGCTTGTTTGTGATAGGGTTCAAATTATCTATTGCCAAAGATGGAAGAAATTACACCAAAAAGTGTTATCTCACGATGACTTGCCACATCCACGTAAAGGAAAGGATGATAATTAGGTTTTGCCAACCGAAATGTCAAAATCTTTTATAGAGGAGTCACGACACCAATCATACAGAAATTTCACAATGAAATAATTAATGCTTTTTATGTTGCCCAAAATGCAAGGCGAGAACAAAGGACATTGTCTATTCTATATACATCTTCTTCTTCACGGTGTACTGTATAATAGTTACTGGGCTCGCGTTTTGCATACACATGCATGTTTATGCACAAATTTTTGAATTTATTAGTATTCCATTAATATGAGATGTCATATAAACAATGCGATTTTTAAAATGACAATTAGATCCATCAAAATGGTGGGTCGGGTCAGGTAAAAGATGGTTCAACCCAAATTGACTTATTCAACACATTTTGACTTATTTTTATGCAATGCAAATCTTGTAATATATACTGACCCTATCCATATTTCTAAATTTCTTTCATATTTAACAAAATATAGAAAAATCCATATCTAAACTGAGGTGAGAGCATGATTTAGTGAGTGCGAGATCAAGATCGAGTGAGGGTGAGAAATAATGAAGAGAGAGAGAGAGAGAGAGAGAGAGAGAGAGTGAGAGAGAGAGAGAGAGAGAGGTGAGTTGGATCTAAGTAAGTTGTAAGCCCATTTAACACTCATATTATTTTAGATTTTATCATTCTAAGCTTATTTATGACCTATTTACTGAATATAACTAACTCATATAACAACTCAACCCATCAATATAGGTTAAGAAATAGGCCTATTGTTGGTGCTAGCATTATCACCTAAAAGGGGGTGAATAGATGATTACAGTGAATTAAGAAACTAACGCGGAATTTAAACAAATAAGCTTAGAACTTCATTCAGACGATGCTTCTGGAAGATTTGAGAGACTTTCAAACACAATGCAATGCATAGATCTACTTTCACAGATATATAAACATAGAGATTAAGAGAAAGATAATATGCATGGAGGATTTATAGTGGTTCAACTTTGTTTGAGCCTACATCCACTTCTTCACACCACCAGCCAATCAGCTGGATTCCACTAGTAAATAACTCAGAGGTTGTAGCTTGGTAAATAAACTTCCCATCTAACACTCTTACACTTATATGATATCTTCTAAGTATTGTAGTGTTGGATCAAAAGTATATGAAAGATGTGAAGCTTTCTCATTCTAGAAATTTTGAATTCTATTCTCTCGTACGTACACTCTTCAGTCTTGAAGTCTTCTTTTATACTCCCCCATCTCAACTTTCCGTTGCAAGATTTCCAAGGGATTGCTCTCCAAACTTTCCCATTTAGATGAGACTATATACAAAAGATTTCTTAGCCATTGATGTCGACAAATGAAAGAATCCCTCTTTAGATCAAATCGTCCATACAATCATGATCCTGGGTTTCCATAGATGGAATATTTCATTAGGTGAGTCATCCTTATCTCTCTTAATCCATGTCATTGATTGATCTTAATGATTGAGAATCTCTAAGTTTGAATCCAGCTTGATTGCTAGCCATTGTGATAATGATGTTCATTAATGCTCCGTTTGTTTCGCGGAAAATAATTTCTCAGAAAATATTTTCCAAATTTTTGAGCATTTTGGGGGGCCGAAAATAGGCTAGTCCTAGAAAACATTTTCCTTCTATGAAAAAAATCTCTTTCGAAAGTGCGGAAGAGGAAAAAAATTTCCTCATTTTGAGAAGAAGAAAACATTTTTCTCATCCTCTTACCAAAAAAAAAAACATTTTTCTCATCTTTTCTTTCTTGTTCTTTTACACTTCTTTTTTAATAATATTTTAAAATTTTGAAAAAATTTTATTTTTGATTTATTTTATTTATTTTAATCTTTTTATTTTCTTCTTTATTCTCTTTTTTCTTATTTCTTCTCTTTTTTTCTTTTCTCCTTCTTTCTCCTTCGTTGCTACTCCTTCCTCTGCCTCTTTCTCTGCTTCCTACTGCTCCTTCCTCCGCCTACTTCCTCCGCCGATGGCAAACCTCGGCGATAACAGCCGCCTCACGAAGTGAGCTCGAGGCTTGGTGATGAGCCTTTAGGTATCCGGCCTCGAGGGAGGCCAAGCTCGCCGAATCTGGTTTCGCCAACCTCGGCCTCAAGCAAGCGAGGCAAGCGAGCCTTGACCTCGCTCGAGGCTGGCGAGGCGAGCCTTAGCGTCATTAGCCTTGAGGGAGGCCTCGCCTCACCGAATTTGGCTCGGCCTTGAGCAAGCAAAGCTTGCCTCACCAGATCCAGTGAATCTTGGTCTCGCTCGAGGCCAGCGAGGCTTGGCTTGAGCTCGCCGACCTTCGTCAAGGTCGGGTTGAGGTCGAGGCTGGCTTGTGGCCGATCATTGACCGCCATCTCGGCAGGTGACTAGTTGAGAAAAAAATTACAGAAAAAAAAAAGAGAAAAAAATTAAAGAAAGTAATTAAAAATAGAAAATATTTTTTATTTGGAAAATAAATAATCATTAAAAATAAAATTAGTTAATAAATAAATAAGGGAAATTTTCCTTACCAAACGGAGGAAAATATCTTTCATGTCTTTTTCAAGTTTCATCCAAACACCAGAAAAGGAAGTCATTTTCCTTGAAAATATTTTCCAGAAAGGTCTTATTTTTTGCAAAACAAACGAAGTGTAAATCATATAAACACATATATCTCGATAATCTAATCGTTGTGCATGAAATACTTTCTCAGAGCTTGAGTTACGTAACAATGTTTAATATCCCTACTCAATCGCTTCTTTCAAATACTGAAGATGGTCTTTTTTTTTTTTTATCTTTGATAAGACAATTTATTTCGATGATGAAATATTCTTGCAAAATATTTAAGTTTCTGGTGTTGTTTGTTATGAAATCAAAAACTATTGTGCTTCCTTTAATTATAGATTCAAGACCTTTATTGGTAACTTTGAAAGGTTGTATCAAGGATATAAAAGGGGTTAACTCAACTTTTGTTTTAGGTCTTTTACTAAGAGAAAAGATGTTTTTAAAAGAAATATTTTCTTTGAATCAAAAGCTTTTGGCAATTTATATTGAATTTGAAGTTTATTTCCAGAATCAGATTTCAAAAACTCAGTAGTTTTTTCAAAATATTTTGAAGGTATTAAACCTTCTCTTATGCATTTTAAACCAGCACCAATGTCAAAAAGGGCAGTAGTGTTTAAAACGAATTTGTTATCAATTTTTATAGAGATATCGATTAACCATTTTCTGGAAGCAACTTCCGAAATCATTAAAAGGAAATTGTTATCACTTTGAGTGGGAGAAGATTCATCTGTGTGTTTTCCTCTTAAGTTCTTAGACCTTATTTCTAGGACTTCTTTCTAAAGTTCTATTTGGGTTAATTAAGGTTTCTTATCTCAATCTTTAGTTGAGCCATTTCATATTGAATATCGGAAAGGGTGACCGGTCTGTTTTGCTTCTTTTTTCCTCTTCCGAGAATTTTAGTAAGATTATAAGTTTTATCGAATTAAGAGGAAAGTTTTTAAGGCCGAAATTTATATAATTTTTTTTCTTTTTCTTCATGTTCAGAAATTTGGTCTATTTTTTTCTCAGAATTTCTTTTTCTTCTTTTGTTAATACATTTATTTCTTTGGAAGGTTCTGACTCAAGGTCTGAAGTTTTAATTTCATTGACCTGAAGACCATCTGCTTCATCACAAATATATATATATCTTATAATTAAAAAAATATATCAAAAATCATATTTGAATCAAAATGACATCATTTTAGCCACTTCATCGTCATGTAGGAGAGAGAAAATTATATAAAAAAAAAGCCACATTAACATTTTTTGTTAGTCAACTTGGACGGAGTTAACAGAAATACTTAATTGTACAATTTAATAAGGATTGCACTTTTTGCAAGTTTTAGAACTCTTTTACACTTTCTTAATAAGTTTTAGGACTTACGGTGCACATATCCCAAACATAAAATAGTGCCCCTCGTGACCATTGCTAAGTGAAAATAAATGAAAAGCACAAAGGTCCCAATTGGTGTTTTGTGAAGTTGGTAACGCGATTTAGGTTGCATTTGTTTACTAAAACTCAAAGTTTGGAAAATATTTTCTAAAAAATGATTTGTTATATGTTTGCTTAGAAAAATTAGTCAATAGAAATGTTTTCATTATCGACAATAATTTATGCCCAACTATTTTATTTGTGATGAAAATATTTTTCATTAATTCATTTTCGCAAGTGATACAAGCGATTATTTTTTGAAAAATATTTTCAAATCTTGCATTTTCATGAAACAAACGCACGCTTAGACTTCACATCCCTGATTATTTAAGGGCCAAAAAAGCTCCAACATTTGTGTTCTCATTGCACTAATACAAAAGAAAATCTTTGATGGGTTTAAAGTAATTCAATTGATAATGTGGTAGTTCATATCCCATGAACCTGATGCTCTTCATGTTATTTTCATCTATTATTTTATTTAGGAGAAAATATCGAATAGGTCATCCTCTACGTCATCATCGGGCATGGGGCTGGCCATTCAATATGTGACACGTGAGAACCACTTTTACACTATTTCTCTCTCCACCATTGTTGTTGACAGCAGTAATGGCGGACTACGAGAGCCGCCGCCGCCAGCAGTAGCAAGCGAAGGAGAGGGGCCCTTTAACCCCTGAACACGATTTCCAGTTCCACTTCAAGAAGACTCTCGAGAAGAAACCGCACCATCGACCGGCAGTAGGAGCTCCATTGGCTCTTCCTCCTTTTCTTCATGAAGGTGTATGGGACTTACGGTGTGCCGCCCATGCGGACAACCACACCCACCCATAGGTCTCTCTCTCTCTCTCTCTCTCTCTCTCTCTCTCTCTCTCTCTCTCTCTCTCTCTCTCTCTCTCTCTCCTACTTTATGTTAGTTATCAACGAAAGAGAACAACAACAGACAACGCTCTCCTTCTTCACTGTCATGTGAAATCTCTTTGAATTGCAAAGGTGACTTTTAATCCGTGGTAATTACGGTACGTCCTTTGTGTGGTTATGTCGTCTGATTAGTGATACAAGTTAGGTTAGGTCATGTTCTTACACACGTGTTTCATTGAGAAAACAAGGAATAAGTTTCTCCCTCGTTGGTATCAAAGCTCATTAACTTGCTTTTCCTGATTGCACGACCTTGTTTGCATTGATTTTCTTTGTCGAAATTGAAAATAGTTCAAAATTTTTTTTGGAGTTATTCATGAGGTTTTCGTGCCTTATATGAACTAATTTTTTTATTTATTGATTCTAAGTGCTCACCCGATACGATAAATTTTGTTATATTTTGGTCTTAAATGAAGGTCGGATATTGCCGCGGTGGTGACCAAAAGCCACTGGTTACCGGCAGTGGTTCTCTAATTCTGATTATTTTTTAAATGAGAGAGAGAGAGAGAGAGAGAGAGAGAGAGAGAGAGAGGGAGAGAAGGGACGTGAGCAATGTGGGGCCGACCTAAGCCCAAACATGAGCAGCGACCCAGGCCAAAAGCATACGTGACCCAAGCCTTGGTGCTGGCCACGACTAGGCCCTAGCTTGTTCGCCAGTTGGATTGACCCATTTGACTGGTTGACCTATTTGATAGTTGGACCATTGATCGGTCAATGCTGACTGTTGAACGACTGTGACGAACACACGCAGAGGCTTCTTAGGGGCGCGTGAAGGCACCTGGGGTATGCAAATGGGG
>JAGVVM010004843.1:0-30119 GCA_019149425.1 Psidium friedrichsthalianum | reverse complement strand
CATATCATTTTTGTTTTTTTTATATCTTATTATTTATTTCATGTTTATTCATTTATTTTTTATTTATTTTCTAATATATTATTTTTTTATTTGATATGTTTTTTTTTTATATTTTTTATTTGACATTTTATATTTATTTATATATATCATTAATTGTTGTATTTTTTTTTAATTTTTATGGTTATATTTTTATTACAATATATTTATTTTTTCAATTTATTCATTTATTTATATTCATTTTTCTATATTTTTTTTATTTTTTATTATTATTTATTTTATTATTTTTTATTTTTATTTTAATTTTTATTATTATCTTTATTTTTTTATTTTAATTTTATTTTTTTTATTATTTTTAATTATTTTTTTCATATTATATTTTATGCAATCTTTCATAATTATTATTCATGATTTATTAATTCAATTATTATATTTTTTTTATTTTTTTTATTTTTATTATTTTTTTAAATTAATTTAATATTTTTTTTTTTTTTTTTTCATTTTTTCACAAATTTATTTATTTTTTTTTAGTTATTTTTTTTGCATTTCATTTAATTTATTTTTATCATTGTATTTTTATTATTATCATTTATTTTTTATTTTATTATCATTATATCATATCATACATTAATTTATTTATATTCATATCATTTTTTTATTATTTAAAACAAATTTCTAATGATTATAATTTATTCAATTTATTATTAATTATTTTTTTTATTTATTTTTATTATATATCATTTTTTTTTTATTATATTTGATATATCATTTTTAATTTTTTATTTTTTCTTTTTTAACATTTTTTTTTTTTACATTTTTTCATACATATCAATTATTTTTAATTTATATATTTTACATATTTTTATTATTTTTTTATTTTTCTCATTATTCATCTATTGATTTTTTTAATTTTATTAGTTTCTTTTTTTATATATTTTATTTTTATTAATTATTTTATTCATTTTATTATTTTTATTTATTATTATTTATTTATCATTTTAAATATGTTATTTCAAATTATATTTTATTCATATTTTATTTTTATTTGCATTTTTTTCATTTTCATTTTTTATATTTATTCACTTTTTTATTTAATTATTTTTTTTTTTCATCATATTTATAGTTTTTTTTTTTTAATTGTATTTTTTAATTTTATGATTTATTTTATTATAAATATTTTTCATTTCACATCATTTCATCATTTATTTTGATTTTTTTTTTTTCATTTTTTTCATTTTATTGTTTATTCATTCATTTATTATATAGTTGTAATTTTTTTTTGTTATGCAATTTTTCAATTTTATAATTTTTTGTTATTCATTTATTCCATTTTTTTGAAATTTTATTTTTGTTTTTATTTTTAATTTTTTATTTTTTTTTTATATTTTTCATTTTTTTGTCATTTTTTTATTTCATTATTATTTTTTTTTTATGTTTAATTTCATTTTTTTTATTTTTTTTTTATTTTTATTTTTTTTTCTATTTAATTTTTTTTTCATAATATTATTTTTTATTATTACAATATTATTTTATCAATTTTTTTTTTTTTTTTTTTTTTTCATTTTTTCATTTTTTGATGTTTTATTATCTCTTTAATTCATTATTTTTTTATATTTCCAATATATTATTTTTGTATTTTTCATTTTTTTTCAATTTTTATTTTGTTAATTAATATTCATTTAATTTATTTAATTATTTTTTAGTTATTTTTTTTTATAATTGATTTATTTATTTTCTATTTTATTTTTTTTATTTTTTTTTTTTATTTAAGTTATAAAATTATATTTATATTTTTATTTCTTTATTATTGTTATTATTATTATTTCACATTCTATTTTTAATTTTATCATTTAGTTACATTGATTTGAGTATTTTTTAATTTTTTATATATATACCTCGTTTTTATATTTGTATTTTTTATTTTTTTTTTTTTTTATTATTGTTTTTGATATTATATATTTGTTTGACATATTTTTTCATTTATATATTTTTTTTTTTTATTTATTTATTATTTTTTATTTAATAAATTTTTATTATTTTTTTATCATTTATTTTTATTTTCATTTTATTAATTGTTATCATGATTTAATTTTCATATTATTTATATATTTTATTTTTTTTTAAATGTTTATTGTTATTTTATATTATTTTTTTATAGTAATCATAATGTTTATTTAATTTTTATATATTATATAGTTTATTTTTTATTTTATATTTATATGTACTCATCATTTTATTGTTATTTTTTATTATATTCCCCATTTGGTATTATTTTTTTATCATTTTTATTTTATTTATTTTTATTTATCATTTTCATTTATTTTAAGTTTTTAATAATTTTGCATTTTCATTTCTTAGAGGATGCCTGGTCTTTCTATTTCTTTCATTTTCGTTTATGGGACTTTAAATGTTTTGATTTTTGTGGGTAATTGTAATTTGGTAGGCAAAAGTAGGGATGGGGGGTAGGTGGGCGTAAAAAACATATGATCTAGATATAGTTGTATGTATAGAGGTGGAAATCATCCACTATTGAGTTGGATAACACTGTCTTGTCGCTTGGTTTATCAGCGGATCTCGATGCCTGTATTCTTAAATTCATCACGTTCTTTTTTCATTATTCATTAATCAATTTTTTTTTATATTTCTTATTTATGTTTTTTTTTTTTTATTGAACACTCTTCATTTTACTTTCCCTTTTTTACATCCCCTGTGGCGCACCTTGCACTCTTTTTTTTCGTCTATTCTTCGTGTCTCTCATGCATCTTTAATTGTTCAGTTTCTCTTCTTTTTTTATTTTATACCTTGTTTGGATACGCAACCCCGAGGTGTCACATATATCTGTAATTCTCTTGTCTTGCATTACTTTTATTATTGTTTTTTTCATTTAGTATATTTAACTTTTTTTTAATTTTATTTAGTTTTTGAATTATTTTTTTTTTAATAATTTTTTCATAATTATTTTTTTTTAATTTTTCAATTTCATTTTGTTTTTAGATTTTATTCATTTTTTATTTATTAGTATCATTATATTTTATTTTTTTTTTTTATCACATGGCATATATATTTTTTCTTTTATTTTATTTCACTCATTTTATATTTAAAATTTTTTTTTTATAAAAAAAATCATTATGTTTTTGCATTTTTATATTATTTTTACATATTTTGTTTTTTATTTTTTTTTATTTTTTATTTTTTGCATATTTATATTCTTTTTATTTTTTTTTTTTATTTCATTTTTATTTATATTGTTTTTATATGTCTTTATTTATTTTTACTTTTGCATTTTTTATTTTTTTATATATAATTTAATTATTTTTATTCATTTATTTTTTTTTTTATTTTTTATTTTTATGTTTTTTTCATTTTATTTATTATATGTCATTTCATTTTATTTTCATTTTTCAATGTTAATACTTTTTTTTTTATTTTTATTGTTATTTTTTTTTATTTTTATTATATTTTTATTTTTTATTTCATATATTATTAATTTTTTTATTATTCATATTTATTATTTTTTTTTTTTTATTATTTATTTATATAATTCTATTATCTTCATTTTTTCAGGTTTTATTTTTCATTTTTTAATTTTTTTATTAAAGTATTATTTTTTTTTTTTTATTAAATATTTTATATTATTATTAGTTTATTTATTTTTTCATAATTTTATTCAAATATTTTCTTTATCATTTTTTAATCATATTTTGTTTTTTATTATTTTGTGTTTGTTTAATATTTTTTTTATTTTTATTAAACTTTTTATTCAGTTATTATTTTATTATTATTTTTTATTTTTGTAAATTTGTTTTAATAGTTATCATTGTTTTATATATTTTATTTCATTTTATTTTAGTTTTTTTTTCATTTTCACAATTAATATTTTATCATTTTTAATCATTTTAATTGTTTAATGTTTTTCACATTTTTATTTGGCCAATTTCGATTATTTTGTTTATTTGTCATGCAATTACATTAATATTTCATTTTATTATTATTTTTTTTTATATTTTTATTTTTATTTTTAATTCAATTCAATGGCAGTTTCATTCATGTTTTTTCATTTTTATTTATTTATTATTTTTTTATTCATATTTATTTTTCATTCATTATTTATTTTTTATTTTATTTTCATTTTTTTGTGTTTGATATTTTTGTTTTCAATATATATTGGCATTATATCTTTTTTTTTTTTTATTTTTTGTCTTTATGATTTGTGTTGTTTTATATTTGTATTTTCCTAGTAAATTGAGTTTTATGGAGGTTATTTTTTTATTATTTTGTTTCCAGTTTTTTTTTTTTTAGTTATTTTATTTTTTGGGCATTATTCATTTTATCATTTTTATTTCAATTTTATTAGTCCATTTATTTTTTTTTTTTTGATTTATTCTTATTATTATTTTTTTTTTTCATTGTTTTCATTTATTTTTTTTTTTTTAATTTTTTGTGATATTTTTATCTTTTTCATATAGTGTATTTATAAATTTTTTTTATTTTTTTTTTTATTTCATTTGTTTCTTTATTTTTTTTTTATTGTAAATTTATTTATATTAATTTTTTTTTTTTTTTCATTTTTTTTTTGTTTTCACTAATTAATTTTACATTTGCCATTGTCAAATTTCAGTTCACTTTGTCTTTTACAAGCGAAACTCTACAGCCTCCACTCAAAGAGGGTAGCTGTTGACACCTCCATTTTAATTTTTCCTTTTTTTCATTATATTGCACAAAAATGAGAATTTTATTCTTACAAAACATATTTCCTCATGATTTGCATATTTTTTTTATTCATGCATTACATTTGCATCGATTTGGACCGGCATATTGAACTTAAATCAAAGAGTTCTAACCCATTGGAACTCTTCAATATTCTGAAAATTAAGAATTTTAAGCAGTTAAACTCCTAATTCAGAATTTCTATTCTAATCCTACCTTAGGCTAAACTTAATCACTACGGTCCCTAATGAATTCTACTAGGGCTAGGATTGATCTAACTCTATAAATACTAGTCTAAGCTTAGGGTTCAAGGGGAGGCCATTCATTGAAAGAGAACACACGCCACAGGAAGTGAAGTTGAGAGAAGAAAACAAGAGGGAGAATTCTTCTCAGGGGCCACCTTTCTCGGAGTCAACTTTTCTCGTTTAGAGGAGGAATTTGTGCTGTTTAAGGAAGGAAAAGTGAACGTTGACGAAAGGACTCTCTGGATACCTCCACAATACCCACGAACCGTGTGGTGCCACTAAGTCAGGCTTTCTCCATATTGGCGCTTTATCTGTGGACTGTCCAATCAAGAGCCTTGCGAGTGTTACTCTTTCATGAGCACAGCCGTAGATCCCTAACCGAGCCAGTCCAATCCTGATCCGATCTGGATTTTCACGAAAGACTGTAAAGGAGAAGACAAAAAGAAAGACGATGAAAGAACAAAAAGGACCAGTGGATTCGAAGCCTTTTCGAGTACCGATCCTTCAATCTTAGTTTTGGGGGAGATCTACTGCTGTTTGGAGACTGTTTCGTTGTTATTTACACCAAAAAACAGACTTGTTTTTGGGTATATCGCTCGTGTTCCAATGTAGACTTTAGCTCCATGGCAAAAGCAGATACATGGCATTGACTCATCAACTATGGTCTTTGTTACATGCCACCGAAAAGCTATCAATGGTACTGTGAGGTTTGGAAGTCCAATCACTTTCTTCCACTGGCTTAATCTTAATCCTCAAAGCAAGCTTCGGATGACCATTGTGGGGCAGTATTCCGTCAACCATCACCCGCCCATGAGTTTCTAGCTGAGCCGATCCAACCATCCAAGTTTGGTGCGTAAGTTTTGGTTCGAATTCATATTAGTTTAGCAATCTCGCGAGACAAGGTAAATTCTAAATTTTGATATCAAAGTTATCTTGTTTGGATTGTTTGATATTATCCCAAGGATAATATTTGGCATTGTTTGTTCCTTGATTTGAATTTTTTTAGTTTCGAGGCATATCTTTCGGAATATGCGGATTATCTTAATTTCAAATTTGAAGCAATCTAAATCTTGAGCATATCTTAATATCTTGCGGATAAATATTGCTTCGAATTGAAAATATCTTCTAGTTTGGGAATTATCTGAAAATATTCATTTCGAAATCTCATAAGATGATTTCCCAAGTTTGAAAAGATGTGAACTTTGGCGGATAGGGCAAGTGGATCCCACCAATTTTGGCCACCTTTATAATTTTCGAAATTTATATGCTATTGGTGATTGATTTTTGTTCTCATGTTTAGCATGTTTATTCTTTGCATATTGTTTGTCTGATTGTGTATTATATAGTTTGCACATTTATAAACAAACATGCTCATAATATATGCTCTCTTGTGTCTTATCCCTTCGGAAAATAAATTGCATGCCTTAGCCACGATCTTGTGGAATGGGACTGGCAATTTAGTATAGAATTTCGTGTTCCGCCCTTTGGTAACAAGGGATGATGTCATTCTATACAGTTATCCACATACTGGCTCGAATCTCCGAGGATGTAGCGGATAAAATTCTTCTCCAACCCAAATCTTTGGGAATGAGTAATTTATCGGAAAAAAATCAGAATTAAAAGGTATATTATGGGCATTTTTGTTTATTTTTTGTTCAATCTTTGCATTTCATTTGTTTGTTTCATTAAATAAAAAAACCCCGAAAAATAACTCTCATCTTTTTAATAGTTAATCATGCAAAAAGTTTTGTTTTTATGTCATAAATATCATCTAATATAAATTAAGACTTTGAGAAATCATTTTCTTAGATTAAATTGGACGATAACTCATTTTAAGGCATGTTGTCATAATAGTCGTCATTTAATAAAATACAAAAAAAAATCCTTCTTTTGCTTATACATGGTCATTCATGTCATTTTCAAAGAAAAGTCATTCAATTCACAATTATCATGGAAAAGAATTTTTTTTATGAATTTGGTACCGAAAGGGCATTAATTTTTCCAAATTAATGTAATCAAGTCTCTAGACTCATTTTCTCTGGTTTGCAGAAATAAATTAATTCTCCCGTTAATTTATTTAGGTTTTTAATTGACCTACTAAGAACGATTAGTGACAGCTCCAAATTGAATAAACTTTGTATGAAGAGCTTAAGTTACGATTTGGTAGGACTTGGGAGGTTCTGAATTAGGTTAGTCAATTAACCTAATAATCCGTTAGCCTATATTGATTGAAATTTTTAGGTCGTGACACTCGCTAGATTTATTGGAACTACTAGTCGCTAGCTGCAAATAGTCATCGATCTCGAGTGGGAGATTGTTATGAAATTGAGCCGGCTTTTGACACAAGAGGTAGTGAGGCAGCATATCGTTGGGAATCGTTTGGAACAGAAGAAACAGCTGCAATAATAAACGTCGGGTGGGAACTGAATTAGAACTGGATCTGGCTGCTTCGCTGGATGTCGCTAGGATTGCTTGTACTTCGCTACAAATCGTCTGCGGTACAGGACAAGATCGAGAGGCTTTGTTGTGGCAACGAACCGTTCAATTCAGAGCACTTAATTTGCTTAGAAGGACCTTGAAGTTGGGGCTGCCGGTGATGCAAAAGAAGGACTAGAGATGTTGGCTCCCTTTCTTCTGTCAACGTGGATCCCTCGTTTGGCGTTACATGCATATCAATATTGAAGCAGTGGAGGTGGCTATGGAGAAAGCCTTCGGCTGACTTCTCAATCTCTCTCCTCTGCTCTCGTCGTTTTCTATTCTCCCTCTCTGGCCATGTATTGCAGTTGTGAATGGCCTCCTCTGAACATGAACACCACGTGTGTTCATAATGGTTAGCTAAGGTTTACGCTTTTCGTTTGATTACGAAATAGTCCTAATTCTAAAACCCTTTTCAATTGAGCCCTTAAAGGGCTGGATTATGTTCAACCAAATCCTAATTTGATCTTATTACTTGGAATTTTCAACCAGTGTGCTCCCCAATGCCTTAACACAATTTTTTGGTCGTCAAATCCACACGATTAATTTTGGTCGATTGATCTGTTAAAATGCAACTGTTAATGCATGAAAAATTAAAATGAAAATTATATGAATTTGAATTAAATATTTTTTTGTAGGGACTAAGGTTAGTTTCTAATTTTAAAATGTAATTAATGGCTAAAAGGATAGTCAAAATTTAGGTATCAATAGTTGTCCCTTTTAGTGGAGGCTCATAGAGGTTTCGCTTAAAGACTTCCTAAAAACCTAAAATTTGACCATGCAAGTGATAAATGAATTTTGTTGAGGGATTGCAATCCCATTTTTTATGTGATAAGAATGATGTATGATATGCAAAATGCTCACAATAAGTAACGTTCACCAAGGCTTCTTACTTTTTGTGTAGCGATAAAAGAGTCTTAGCGTACGTATGGCATCTAGTGCATCCAAGATTTTAAGCCTAAATACTTTGCAATGT
The DNA here is from genome assembly GCA_019149425.1 of Psidium friedrichsthalianum. Taxonomy (NCBI): domain Eukaryota; kingdom Viridiplantae; phylum Streptophyta; class Magnoliopsida; order Myrtales; family Myrtaceae; genus Psidium; species Psidium friedrichsthalianum. Next base: position 21,719 of record JAGVVM010004843.1, on the reverse strand, counting down.
TGATGATTCCTTTGATCCCAAAACTTTTTCTAGCAAAAGTAAGGTTCTTTCAAGGTATGGGTTGCCTGTTTATTACTTGAGGTTTCCATCCGAATGTGAAACAATGTAAGATAGGTGTGAAATTCAATTTGCTTGAGTTATGGTTCAAGCGGCCCCATTTTGTCTCTTGGGACCTACGCTTTTGCAGGCTTTCGTGAGTCAATAAAAAGAATAACCAATTCAAGTGTCAAGCTACTTTGAAATTTCTGTTTTACCTACACGTATAGTGAGGAAAATGATTAGGAAACATACCAATTCAATTGTCAAGATGTCTCAAAGTTTTTGTAATGCCTGCATGTCACGTGAGATAATAACAAGGAAAGCATACCCAATTCTATTGTCAGGTAAGCTTGAAGTTCATCACACTCAATCATTCAAGTGACGAGTAATGACGGGGAAACATACCTAATTCAAATGTTGGATCACTATACGGGAAAAAAGATTGAGCTCGGCCGGAATTGTAATTGCCATCTTAAAGAGGCTCTTTCACGGAAATTCTGATTGATATCTCAAGGTAAAATGCTATGTTAGTCAATTCCAAAAAGATTCGAAGATAAATAATGCACCGCTTGTTTCATGCTAAAATGTATGATTTGAAAAATGGTTTTCTAAAATTGATCAAGGGTATCACTTTGCTAATTAGTTAATTTTGAAATGTTCTAATTATCGATAAATATTTATGTCCAAATATTTTAGTGGACGGTGATAATATTTTCGTTTATTCATTTTTGTAAGTGCCATAAGTGATCATTTTTAGGTAAATATTTTCAAATTACTTATTTTCCATTAAACAAAAGGAGTCTAAATGTGAATAATCCGAGGTTATATTATTGACATTTATAATGCTTGGAGAGAATGGGGTCCCAATGTTGTGCATTCATGAGAAGCAATTTCTCTTCTTTTCGGGAAAAGTACCCAAAAAGACCTAAACATCGTATTGGTTCTAGCTTAATCATAAATCTTTTCACATTGATATCAATTGAGTCCATCTACCCAATTAAGACCACAAATTGCTGTCATGGATGCCATCCGTCATGTTGACATAATATTTTTACAATTTTAATATATATATATATATATATATATTGTTTTCTTTCTGTTCTTTCATTGCTTGCCATGGCTGGCAAGGGCAAGTGCCAATCATGTTATGTAGGATGACCGACATCCACTTCAGTAATTTTCAAAATTGGCTAGATTTAGAAAAATTGGTCCAATTAAAATGTTTTAGAACCGAATGAGTACCAAGGCAATATGTTTAAGACTTTTTTGGTACTGTTCTCATTCTTTCCTGTGTGCAAGCCCACAAGAACCCGCTACAAATCAAAGACAATATCACATAATCCTGGTACTAATTACGACTATGGATCACTTCTTGGTCTTGGCCCAGAGGAGTTCATTGGAAATCCCCCTGATACCAAGAGGGCCAAATTGCTTTTGTGCAATCTTGGGATGTTGTCGTAATGCCATGTACAAAAATTCACAGTGCACAGGTATCACTTGACGAATATATTTTGATGAGGTTCCCTAGACTAGTGTCAGTGGAAGTATGTCCAGCTCTTGATACAAGAGCAACATCAACAGTTAATATGATAAAAGCAAGGAAAATGACATAAATAATCCCTAAAATTTGGTCAACGTGCAATATGATCTCTAAATTTTTAATTTGCTTAATATGATCCTTGAACTTTAGTTCAATATACAATGTGATCCTTGAACTTTTAATTTATTTTTTTCCAACATTTAATTTGTTCAGTCCTTGCACTTTTGGTACATGTTCAATGTAGACGATTGACTATATGAAAATATTCAATGTTGTCTCTGGTTTTGAATTAATGAAAAATAATATTTAATATTTGCATATAGCTCAAGGACTACTTGAATATGTAGCAAAACTTCAGGGAGCACATTGATCAGTAGGCTAAAGTTTAAAGATCACATTAAACAAAATTAAACGTTCAGATATCATATTGCATATTGGGCCAAAATTGCAGGACTAATTATGTCATTATCCCATAAAAGTTCAGTTGTTCCTCTGGACAAGCTGAAGAACTCTGGCTGTGGTGACTTGTGCTCAAGAATCATGAACCACGGAGCTCTTGTCCTTGTGCTGTACTCCTCTTTGGAAGCGACGGGCCGCCATGAGGTGCACGCTCCACCAGAGGCTATGAAGTCTCCTGACAATGTATGTGATGGTGAGAATGAATAGGGAAAAACAATCTTTTTAGTTTTTTTTTTTTTTTGGCCAATCTTTTTATGATGTTATTTTTGGATGTTCGCACATATTTATGTGCAACGGGTTAACCTCGACTTTGGTAGATGAGAAATGCCATTGAAGATTCTACCCCTTCTATGCAAGAAATAACCCACATTTGGTCATGCCTTCATTTAAAGTGTATATTCCAGCGAAGAAATATTTGCACTTCCGATTGAGTTTTGCTTTTGAAAAGATGACCACTATACTTGACTAGAGAAAAAAGTACCCAAAAAGTCATAAATCTATTGCATTGGTGCTAATGAACAATTAATCTTTCAATTGCATCAATTTAGTTCTAAACATTTTACATTTGTGCTAATTGAGTTAATTCAGCCAATTTTGGCTAGAAATAATTAACATGGATGTAGGCCGTCCTATATGGCGTGACCGATGCTGACACTAACATTTTTAATAATTTCTTGAAAATGATATTTTAAATAATTTTTAGTTATTTTTTTCTTTTTTTCTTTTTTTTTTATATCTTTCACTCCTTGCCACCTCGCCCAGAGCCGGCGGGGCCACGAAGGCCCTAGGTGAGGTGGCCCTCACAAAGGAAAACAAAGAAAAAAATATTTAGAATAATAAAATTCATAAAAGAAATTATTGAAAAATGTCCATGTCAACGTCGGTTGTGCCACATAGGATAGACGATGTCCATGTTCGCGATTTCTGGCCAAAATTAGCCGAATGGACTAAATTGGCACAAATGTAAAAATTTTAGAGCTAAATTGGCAATATTGAAAGGTTTATGATATAATTGACATAAATGCAATAGCTTTAGGTCTCTTTTGTTACTTTTCGGTTGACTAGAGGGAAACTATGGTATAAAAGACTTGCAAAATAGGTTGGGCCTGTAATAGATATGCCTTTTTATATGGAACAAGATGGAGAAATAGAGGCCTATATGGTTATGCTTGTCCAGAGAGGATCTAGTTGTGGTTGCCATTCAGAAGAGAAGCTTCCAGGTTAAGTTATGGCTGGGCAGGTGGATTTAGAGCAGAAAGCTAATGTCCTCGACCTTCTCCTTTTAACTAGATGTTCATGAAAGTAACCTAAACTTTTGACACGACACGACAACAGAATCTCCCCAAAAAAAACATGTTCATCGCTTATCTATGTCAGCTTAATTCACGACTAAGCTTAAAGGCGACATCAATGGCGTTACTGTGACCCGTCATCCTTGCTCGCGAAGCATCACACCCCCTGTTCTATCTCTCTGCTGTTCTGGACTTACTGCAATGGGTCCATATATGACGGAAAATGAAACTCAAAGCAATCAAAAAGCTCTGCTTTTAAGTGGCAATAATCCGCAAGACAAAGGGAAAGCCGTCAGCGAATCACAAAGCTGAAACTGAATGCAAAAACCCATTGGGAAAGGCATCACCGATGTCTTTACAATTAGACAGCTTGATCATGTTTACCCACGCGTGATGCCTTTCCAATGGGCTTCTGCATTCTTTTCAACTTTATGCCATCTGAAGAAGTTTGGCCCTGCAAATTGCCAAATGCACTGATCATTTGCGTCCACCAATTCACTTTAGTAAAGATCTGGTTAATGTCTTAGAGCAAATTGCCAAGTTGGTCAATTTCAGGAAATTGGAAGAGAGATAAAGCAAGTTTGCGTGGCACCACAAATAGCCCAATATTGATCAATTACGTCCACCAATTTATTCCCCTAAACTTATGGTGGATATCTCAAACCAAATTGCCATGTTAGTCAATTTAAGGAAATTGGTAGAGACATAAATTCGAAAATGCTAGATCCTCTTAATAATTACATTTGTGAAGCTAGAAAGAAAATGGAGAACCAAGGTTGTGAAAAATTCATGGAGATGTTCTAATTTGTTCGGTTCACTCGTTTTGTTTATGGATTTTAAATTTTGCAAAGCATGCGTGGATTAATGAATTAATAAGGTGTCAGAATAGGATCAATAAATTTTACGAGCTTATGACCGAAAAGAGTTGATTCCAAAATCTTCAATGAGAATTGATCACAGGTCACAACAGTGTCATCTTTTCGCACAAAGACTCTTCCAAAAATGCTCACAAGTTTTTCATCGCGCACAGTTCAGGAGCTGGATTAGAGGATTCTGACAAGAATTAAATAGACTTATCTACCACCTCTTACCCCAGCTCCATCTGTACTGTACCAGCCAGCATCATTTTATAATTCAAAGGCGATGGCTCACATGATTTTTTGCGTGTGGAAATTGTGAGTATCATGAAGCTGATGAAGTATAGGAGCTTAGGGGTATCTCCTAGCGTTACAAAAAGAGCTAATAATTGGAAAAGATGGAGGTAGGAAATCTCGATATAGTAGCCAATACAACATTTATGTGGGAAAGCAAAGCTTGACCTCTTGCATTTTTACGTGCCTTAGCCAAAATAATATGAAAGTCATTTGGCTTGTTATGAAACTATCTCATATTGTCCTTCATCCAAATGCAATATATGGTTGCTAGGAAAGGTAACTTGTGGAGTCTAGCTACCAAGTCTTTGCCCTTGCCCTAATCATCCATTAGAGTTCCTTGCTCCATCACCCTAAAGGGCACCTTATCCCATGTTGTGTTGGTTGGGGTGAGCAGATCGGATTGACCGGATTAGGAACTACGTGAACCGGTGGTCTAGTTCTCGGTTCTAGAGGGCGGTGATCTGGCTCTCGATCTTTAAAATTAGAACTAATGGCTAGGCAGTTCAGTTCCCTATCTTAGGCATACAAGACGGGACTAGACTGCCCAGATCGGATGGATCGATTTTTATTTTTATTTTTATTTTATTTTTATTTTTGAAATGTGATCGTCTTAACCTCTTCCTCCTCTACAAAAAGGAAAAGGCTAGTGACCCCAATCCCATGCTACTTCTTTCTTTCTTCCTTCATAAATAGACTAAATATATTGTTGACACATGATTTTTAGCTAATTTTATCTTTAGAAATTTTTTTAGAGAAATCATAAAAATTCATAAAATTAAAAAATAAAATTTAGGGACCTTGTCCAAGCTAGGGAACCATTTTTGATGAAAAAATAATTTTTCATATTTTCAGCATTTTTCAGCATTTTATTTTTGAAAATTCATAGAAAATCAAGAAAAAAATTGCAAAATCAACTTTGGAAGCCTTGGCCAAGCCTAAGGAACCATTTTGGAACAAAAAATAAATTTTCATATTTTTTGCATTTTATAAATATTTTTTAGAAATAGGAAAATGATTGAAAATTACCAAAAAATAGCATTTGAGGAAACAAAAATACGAAAAAAAATTAGTCATTCTTTTTATTTTAATTTTATATTCACTTTTACAAATAAAATTCAAAAAAATTAATTCAAAATTGTGGTTTACCTTGTTAATCACATTTTCAGATTAATTACCAAAAAATTCAGAAATTTCATTTTAGCCCTTTAATTTTCTATTTTTACATTTTTTGAGTTGTGACATTCTCCTCTGTTTTCCAAAATTAAATTTCAAGCCCAAAATTTCACAGGACTATCAGATTTTTCAAAAATGTCCAAAGTGCACATTTGGATTTTTGCAAATTAGTCCCTAAAAAAGATAAAATTCAATTAAAAATTTTCTAGGGACTAAATAAAAAATCAGGGCACGTCACCCCCTATTTTTTGGCCTTCTAAATTGAATGGTGGCATTATTTTTTGTAAAAAGGCCATATAGGATTTGGTTCTTGCAAATTGGTCATCGGATCAAACTTTGAAAATTGGGACTTTTATGTAAATCCTCGAAAATTTTTTGTGGAAAATTCATTTTTAAAAAAATCCATGCTTCCAAATTCAATTTTGCAAATATTTTTTTAATAATTTTGATAAATCTAGGGCTAATTTGAATTTTTAGCCAACCCAGGTCAACCAGGTCAGGTTAACCTAACCCGGTCAACCCATTGACCAAGAAGAACCAGAGCCAGTTCTAGTTCTTCTCATTCTCGGGCGTGCAAAAAAATTTTGGGGGGAGATGGCTTAATTAACTCTTGCACGCTCTCAGATAAGAGGAGGGGCAAGTTTCTCTAGATTTCAGTTACAACGGAATACACAGAAGTGAGAGAGATTTCCAGAGAGTTTTTCTCTTCGCCATTAGATCACCTCGATCGAAGGACTTTGGGAGCTTCTTCAGAGCTCCTCATGCAAAACCAAGCTGCAAGACTAGTCATCGAGATTAGTAAAGTCGCCGCGAGTATCTTGAACCCCATCACTCGTCGTTTCATCACCAAATGAGGTAATCGCCATTAACATCTTCAAGCTCGAGCTTCCATGGCGGATTCTGATTTAGCCAACCGTTTTGCATAATTCTTGTCCTAACCTACTCCTAGTGCATCACTAAGTAGGTTCATGTTCTTCTTTTGTGATTTTGTTGCGTGAATAACTTGAGTCTACCTCCCGAAACCTCGAACGAACCATAAGCTTCATGGCTCATACTAGGCATCCACAAGCTTGAGCAACAACCAAGTAAGTCTCCCTGCACTCTATGGATGCTCTCTGATCAATTCATGTACCTTGTTAATGTGAATTGTTTGTGCGCTTGTTTCATCGTTGGAGTAGGCTCAGCCGAGGCTTGTTTAGGTGGTTTTAGGCAATTTTCAAGTGCAAAAATGAAGTATGTTAGCATTAGGTTGATGAGGTTTGGTTTAGGCTTGAAATTGGAGAGTTTCGTGTAAGTTTTGGTCATAGTTTGACTTTGCCGACAGGATTTTCGGAGAGTTGGCCGGAATCACAACCTTATGATCGTTTTCTCCAGCCAATCGCTGACGAGTCAATGTGAGTTGAATAGGCAACGAGCTGATGTGGCATGCCATGTCGTAGCCACGTTAGCATCGAGTAATCGGTCTTTGATAATAATTAAAAAGAAAAGAAAGAAAAGAGAAAGAAAATAGAACAATGGTGATTCGGCCACATGTCGCGATCACATCTGTTAAAAAAATCATTTTGAAAAGAAATCTCCTTTCTCAGATAAAAAATCAATTTACGAAAAATTAATAATCCAATTTTGAAAATAAAAGTGAAACCCAAATTTGATGGTATAAAATAGTGCCATGTGTCGAAATCTTGAAATTTTGGAATAAAAAACAATTTTCAAAAATAAACAAAATCCTTTTCAAAAATAAAAAATTCATTTTTGATCCGATGGCTGAGAATGAGCCGTGTGTCTTTTCCCTAGCCATATGATTAGATTTGGGTGGGAAAATAGAAAATGGAATAAAAATAAAAAAATTTCAAAAATTCGAATAAAAAACCCAAAATTGTGTCATTTTAGGTTCGGTCAAAAATTCACTTGGGCTTGGGTCAGGCCTTCAGGTTTGTGGGTTGGGTCAACTCAACCCGGTCTGAAAAATTAATAAAAAAAATACAAAAAATAAATAAAAATCAAAAAATCAAAAAAATAGGAAAATAGGTAAAAAATCATTAAAATTTTGCAAAAATTCCAAAAAAAATCAGAGAAATTCCCAAAAATTGTGAAAAATAGGGAATGAACACATCCAATTGGTCTGATCTACTTTTACAATTTTGACTTCCTAAACATTGGAAAATAATCATTTTGCCCCTCTAGTCAATTTGACTCAAATTTTTTCAAATCATCCATGAACTCGTTTAGTGCATCCTCTAAGCCCTTAGAGCTCTACTAGGTTTTCTTTGATTTGATTTGGTATGATTTCTCTGCACCTATTGATTCCTTGAATGTGCACTTATTTTGATGATTGTGATTGATAGGATAGATAATCCCATCTACATGAAGTCTTTAGATTTTTAGTACTTACCTTGCCCAAAAAGCATCTGCATTAATTCTATAGATTAGGAAATCACTCAACTTAGGTGCCAAAAGGGAGTCAACCGACAAGTTGAGATAACTAAGTCCCGGAACCTGTTTCTCTAATTTTTGCAGAATCAAACGATCTCTCACAATCACTTAATAGGGTTTCTAATCATACTCTTCAGAAAATGATTGGTGGCAGCTCCAATGGTATGTATACTGATCACATGTCAATCGACCATAGTAAGGTCGATCTTAATTTTAAGTTCTCCCTGACGTGATTTGGTATTGGGTTGGGAGGGCCTGCGTTAAGTTTAACCAAGAGAGGCTTACTAATCCATTAGCTCCCCTCGTTCCATTCTTCCCATGAGGGGGTGGCAAGAGACTATCGATTCCGCTTGGGACTTGGTTTTAAACCTTCAGACAACTTGAGCCAATTTAAAAAGTTAAGTATTTTCTAACATGTTTTCTGCAAATGCTCTTGAAGGTGAGGTAAGTCACCTAATTATACGTGTTAAATATTTTTGCAGATAGAGAGTTATAAGGGGTGGAGTATTTGCTGATATGATTTATGTAGGTTAGAGTTTGGGGATGATTGTTTATTTTTTGTAACATTGAAGTGTTGTTTTTATATCAAATGTTGTGCATGTCTAGCATACTTTGAGGATCACGACACTCGCAAACACAAGCGCCTAAACTCAAGTTGTGAAACACCTTTCCTAGGTTAACAAAGATTGGAATCGATATGCAAAGCTCTAGCATTTGATTGTACTTGGGTTAACTATATTTGATCCTGCTCACTATCTGAATTGATGATTCTTCCCACTTGATGTTGATTGCACTTGCAGGTAAAAATTATCGAGTCAGATAATGGGAGCCTTTTTAGGTCCATACCCTGTCCCTTTTTTATTTCTAGAGTTAAATCTCCACTTGTCTCATGCGCATGTGAATTGGACAATTGGTATACCTAAAATAAAAAATAAAACAATGATCTAGTTGGTAAGGTCTTCATACCTTCAACTTGTAATTCATTCCCACTTATTTTAAATTCTATATACCATGTATATCATGCATCATTTCAAAAATCACCTGAGTGATTGATTTGAAAGCTATTTTTAGGATAGAATGATGGTTTTCCCAAATCAGTCCATAGTTCTTGAGGTGTTCGCAAGGGATTGATGAGGTATTCAACGCCACGACACCACTAATATAGAGTCATTTGGAGCATTTTAATTCATCCATAGGAGGGGGCTCACTGGGTGTAGTCTTCTCCACTTAAGGGATTCTCGCATCGTAGTATATTTGAGTGGTTAGCAGTAGACCATGAAGTCAAAGAATGGATCGACATTCAAGAAGCTAAGAAGTGCCGCCGCATTGAGAGAGCAAAGACAAGAGCTTGGAGTCCCCTTGCGATCAAGAAGCCATGCACCATGAGGGTGTTACTTAAAGGGTCATTATCCAAAAAATTCAAACAGTCCGCCATAGGAAGGCATGGTCGAGGAACATCTAAGGCGCCTAGTAGAGCTCATCAAAGTGTATTATTAGCCCGCTTTCATCGAAGCTTTGGCGAGGTTCTGGGATTCAGAAACTCTAACTTTCAACTTCCAAGGATTGGAGATCACTCCTTCCCTGGAGGAGTATACCACCATCATTAGAGTAGACTTTGATTAACACATTGTGCAGCCACTATTGGGGAAAGATTCCACCGACCCTTTAACTAAGTTCCTTCATCTCAAAACTTCTGAAATTGAGAAATCCCTTAAATCCAATTCTGGTATGTTCACCCTTTCATTCATCTATAACAACTACTCATTCCTTCCAATTGATACTGGTCTTAGGTTAGCTAGAGTATTCATTTTGGCATTTTTCGCGTTTGTTCTATTCCCTACTTTCGGAACCACATTGGATCATTCCATGGTCCATATTGCCTAATAAGCATGCTACCGTTAGAACTATTCCTACATGATCTTAGTTGGGACCTTTCTTTCCCTAAACCATTTTCAATCCACCCAAAGGGACACTTTTCAAGCTTCTAATGGCCTTCTATATATGTGATTCACCTCACACATCAAAACTTTCAATCTTTGTGTCGGATTTTATGAGATCAACTGTCACATCCATCCACTTAGATCCTTCTTAAAATGTCAATCTTCTATCTCAAAGCTATCTTTCAAGTAATGGACCAAACTACTTGAAGACTTAGAGCCAAAATAGCTGCAGTGGCGTTTGACCTGGCCCAAGATATTGGAGGCTCGCATCACTAGGATAGATGGGAATTATATCCCCCGATTAGGTTGTTTAGGTGGAATCGCATACTATCCAAGCAGAGTAGTAAGGCAGTTTAGCATGTTATAGGAGGTCCCGCCAGTAGTGTCTCTTGGGATTTTCGCTTTCGACTTACCACAAGGCAAACTCACTAAGGAGACCAACATGCTCTATCAAGCTAAGATTGGCCTCATAATTCACACCATGAAGAATTCTCCACTACAAGAAGTGGAATGGCCAGATCATCTAGATGAAGAGTTGAACGCCCACCATGCTTCAAAGGAATACATCAAGCTGTTTAAAGAGTATCGACAGTCTATAGTAGAACTGTACGTACTTAACTACATTGTCGTGTATTCACTAGAGTAGAGCCATATGTACCAGAAGACATGGGCCTGCTACCTCTCGAGAAAGATGAAGACCCTTACATGTGGGGCTCAAAAGAATTGAAAGATGCTGAGGATGCCTTAGCCCTTAAATGTCTCCCAATTTTATAGATAATTTTCCCATCTAGTTTTAATATGTGGATGTTATCATTTTAAATATCTTTGAGACACTTCAATTGTAATAAACTTTGTGTAAAAAAAAACTATAATAAACTTATATCATTTTCATATATGCGTATTTATCATGTTTTTTGTGATCTGATAGGGAACAGTTATCACAGGTTATACCCCTTCTTAATAGCATGCTCATTTGCAATTAATGAACAGAAAGACCGTTCACTTGAGGCTAAGGCTCACAGTCGAGCCTTTCTCTGCATTAACCTCATACGAACATGATATTAAAGAGGTTTTTAGATTTTGAGCCTCATTTCTCTATTACTTTATTTTTGAATTTCTGCTTGGAAATCAAGTGATAATTTGCGGTCACGAAGACTCGCAATAAGACAAAAAAGCCAAGAATGGAGTATGAAGAGCTAGCTCATAAGGTGGTTAGTCTTGAGACGCAAATGAACATTATAGCTACCATGGTTGCAGAGATTGTCGCGACCCTAAAAAAAAATCATTCAAAGGCTAATGAATTATCAGGTTAAATTAACAAACCCAATGCAGACTCTCCAAGTCTTACCAAATCGCAACTTAAGTTATTTTCATGCAAAATTTATACAATTTGGAGCCGCAACTAATTGTTCTTGGTAGGTCAATTAGAAACCTAAATAAATTAACGAGAGAATTAATTTATTTATGCAAACCAGAGAAATTGAGTCTGGAGACTTGATTACATTAATTTGGAAAAATTAATGCCCTTTTGGTACCATATTTCATGAAAACAAATCCACTTGATTGATGATATGAATGAACATGGCTATTTTTGGATTATTTTTTTAAAAGATGTAATACAACTAAACTATATGACATGGTATTATGCATGGTTAATGACATGGCAAGGTATGATCTAAACTACATGATTTGCAAATGATTTTTTTAATTATTTTTCGGATTTAAGAATGGTTATGGTGAAAGCATGCTCTAAAATGTGATAACATCCAATTTTAATTAAGAAAATGGTTTCCCAAAGTCCTAACTTATATTAGATGTTATTTATAACATAAAATGAGGTTCTTGGCATGTTTAACCATAGAAATTTACATGAATTAAATTAAAGTAAAGTATGAACAAAAATAAACAAAAAGGCTCATAATATACTTTTTAATTCTGACTTTTCATTAAATTCACTCATTCCCAAATATCCGGGTTAGAGAAGAATTTTATCCGTTACATCCTCGGAGATTCGAGCTAGTATGCAAATAATTATATAGAATGACATCATCCCTTGTTACCAAAAGGTCAGAACATGAAATTCCATACTAAATTACCATCCCATTTCACAAGATCGTGGTTAAGGCATGCAATTTATTTTCCAAATGGGCAAGGCACAAGGGAGCATATATTATGGGCATGTTTGTTTATAAATGTGCAAACTAGATAAACAAACAACGACTAAACAGACATGACCAAATATAAACAATGATGGACCATCTTATTTAAATTTTTGAAAATTGAGAGGGGTGACCGGAATTGTGAGAGTGGGGACCATCTTTCCTCATCCAAAGTCCAATTTTAATTTGAGAAAATTATCTTTAGGCATTCAAAAATTAATTTCAGATAATTCTCAAAGAAATTCAGATAATTATCGGATCGAATCTCAATCTCATCCATAAGTCAAATAAGCTCAGAAAATTTGTAAGAGATAAGATTACCTAACCATCAGATAAATGCCCCAACCAACTCACATGCTAGAGATAAACATTTAAGGCATTAGATGATCCATGACAAGCCTGATATTATCCACTTTGAATATTCACAAAGATTAGATAAAGTTTAGTTTAATAAACCTCATCCACAACATAGACATAACATCAAAAAATTACAAGATAAGGCAACTCAACCCCTCATGAGATAAAATTTGAAGCATGGCTCATCCACAAGACATTAAGATATGCTAGATAACGTTCAAATTAAGATAGATCAAAATAAAATATTCATCTTAAGATCGTAAAAATATTCACAAGGTTTATGACATGTTCAAGATCTCTAAGATAATTCAAATTTGAACTTAAACGAATCTGAACTTTCTAAATCCACAAAGAATCCAAAGACCCTATGAGGAAATGAATGTTTATCCCAAGAGATATGCAAACAATCTATATCCATAGATGATATGAATATTCAAACAGAGGTCAGGCAAGTAAACAAATTAAATCACCAAATCTGATTGAAGATTATCTTTTGACTTGCCAAGATTTACCATTGTTCAATTGGCCTTCTTAGGATTAGGATTTGTAAATTGATTCAAAGTCAATGGAGGTAAACAAGACGAAGCAAAATTCAAATTGAATCAATCATGCTTAATTATTGAATTTAGCAAGAAGGAATGTCCGAGCTTTGCGTAAGTTTTTTCAACCTTCGAATTTTGATCATGCTTGAAAAGTCATGCTATTCATCAAAGAGCAACCAACTTAGCTTGCAAATTGATACGAGAAGGCATTCCAAGCAACAATAATGTATTTGCAATTGAAACAAACTAAGGAAATTACCTTTTCCGAACCCAAAAATCTGCACTTCATCAATGAGTAGCAAAAAATCTATTTGGACTCAACTCGCCACGGATTGACCCCAAATTTGCACCCGAACAATAATAACACTTCTTCAAACTTGCAATACTTCAAGCTTAGCTGACAATCAAAAATAGAACTGATTTAACCTCAAAGAGTGACTAATTAGCAGCTAGACTTGAGGATAAAACATGCGTGGCAAGGAGTCTCGGCAATGTTAGATAATAGGGCTTTCTCAACCAGCACAGGGTGGTCCTTCGTCTCAAGTTGGTATCTCGGATAGGGCTATTGGGGAAGCTTCTCAATGCGACCATCGGTGCAGTGTGTAAAGAGCACTTTCGATTCAAAGATATCAATCGTTTTGCCCTTTACAATCAGTGATGATGCAACGTGAGTATCCCAATTTGTGGATGAGTTGCTATGGATTGATCTAGCAGTGCAATGGATGCTGGAAACTTCGAGTTGGTTGTTAGGATGAGGAACCTTGTACAAATGTCATGTTCTCACCAAGGTTCACGAACAGTTTCTTGTGGAGCTCTCGATGCAGAGGGACAACTTCATCATCAGGACTCGATGCTTCGCTCGGAAACTTGAGACTGTGTTCACGTTCGCCGATGGTTGGCTATGAACGTCGATCAAACTAAAGAGGTGCAGCGATGCATAGAGGCACCAAGATCGTTGTCGTTGAGGCAAGCCAACAGAAGGAGTGGCCTCTCGTTGATGAGGAGTCATAGCCACCTTTTTTTCTTTCTGATCATGACTTCTCTCCCTCCTCAAACGATGAAGACCAGTTCTTTTCTCTCCGAGCGTGGGCACTATGGCCGTCTTCTCAAGTAGCCACTTATGAATTTGTGTCGCTACTCCCCACGTTGACGTTTTCTCTATTTGTTCTCCCTCAAGTTTTGCCTTTCTTTTCTTTTTTTGTATGGTAGTTGTATTGCATAGATAATGAACCTTGTGAGAGAGAACTCTCCTCCACAAGCAAACCCTTTCTCTCAGTGATGGCCATGTATTGAATTCTGAATTGGCCCCTCCAACCCTAAGCTTAAGTTAGCTTATATAGGCACAAGATGAATTCTAATGACCGTAGGATTAGACTTCGAGCATATGTTTAGCTTTCAATCATAGGATCCAATTTCTAATTTTCAAAGAGTCTCATCTTCTTAAAACTCTTCAATTCAGATTTTTTCAAAAGTCCTAATGGACTAGAACTCTTGAATTTTTGGCCAAAGAGAGGGTATCATGGGCTAGCCAAATTTCCAATATAGATGAGCTTACTGCACATTTCAAGCTCAATTATGCTTTAATTAATTAAATAGATATTAATTAAAAGCCTCACATTTAATCAAGCAAGAATGGGTTGAAATAAATCTAAAAATAAGTCCAAAAACTCTCATAATTTTTGCCACGCTCATTGCTAGCCTAGCCGAATTTCTTAAGTTTTGCTTGCGTCCGTTGCTCGCCAATTTAAGCTCAACTTCTCGCCGTTGATGCAAGATGCAACGCATGAGGAAATATTTTTGGCAAGAATTAATTCTCAATTTTTGTGCAATATATAAATGAAAATCGAAATCAAAATTTAAGTGTCAACAAAGATGAGGCAATAATGATTGCCATGTAAGGAAAATACCATAATGCACCTAAATCTATTCCAACTGTATACCCAAGCTCATCTACTGACTCAGAGGCAATCAAACAGCTAGTATAGAGCCAATAAGGAAGCACTCCCTAAGAATCCACCAGTCATAATTGACCTAAAAAGGGAGAAGAAAGAGAAACCCACAACCAAGACTGAGGAAGGCACAAGGAGACTAGCAAAGATTGAAGAATTTTGAGTAGCCAGGGTTACGAATTAGCTTGTTTTGATAAGACTTCACTATTCGTGAAAAGAAGTCCTAGCTGGCTATTAAGAGCCCAAATCCATTCGAAAGTACGACGAGACAGGCTGCCCCCGAGAGCACCTGAACTATTACTTGCACAAGATGGCGCATTACTCTAATTACATCTCGCTTTTAATGAAAACATTCCAAGAAGCTTGGCTGGCGCTGCTTTGGCTGGTTTATTGAGCTAGAGATAGAGGATTAAGATAGTTAGGAGGATCTAGCAAAAGAACTTTTGCACTAGTATAATTCAACACAACTACAGCACTAATCAGAGAAGACTTGTTAAGGACCTGAAAGGGAAATATGAGTGAATGTGTTCCTTTGCTTAGAGATGGGGAGCGATGGCCACTCAAGTCAAACTAACGATCTAGGAGAAAGAGCTAGTGGATTTGTTTCTAAAAAGGTACCCTATGAAAACTTCGAGAAGCCGAACACTTTAGGATGCCAAATCTATGTGTACCTCATCAAGGTTGTTGAATGCCATGAATGGGCTTTAAGGGAGAAACACATATTGAGCTATCATTTAATGACACTGCCTGGCCAGGAAGGAATATAATACTTCAGGCGATATTTCCGTCGTACCAACCTGCCAAGATCGAGAAAATTTTCAGAATCCACCCATACCTAGGGTGGCACATCATGGTCGACCCGAATAAGTTCGAAGCAAAGAAGAAGGCTTCACCGGTTTTCACATGATAACTCTGCTATTATCGAAGTTGTTGTCGATGCTGCTAGAAGGGAGCCTGGTCGCCAAAGAACCTCCAAGATCAAATCCACTTAGATTCCTTGGGTTTGACGAAACCCAATCGTGCGCCTATCACATGGGTGAGAAGGGTAGAGCATAGACAATTATCTCACACTCAAGTACAAAGTACAAGTGCTGATAGATAGAGGGGTGCTAGAATTCGATAAGATAGGGCCGAACGTGCAGCAGAACCCTCTACCAAAGCATAAAGAGTGAATGCTATATGGGATGAGTATGACCAGGACAAGCTGAAATTATGGTGGACCTGATAAAGCTTCAAGAAGTATTGGAATTAGCTACTGCATAGCCTGCTAAGAGAGAGGCCTCAAGAGAGGAGAGATACAATGTTTGATAAATTTGTCGCATTAGAAGTTCTTGAACAAGTTGATAGCTCTATGGTGGGCAGTACCCATTCGATGATTGATTTGGCTACTAATGAATTTATGTTAGAAACTGATGATAGAAGCTCATGGAAGATCCCCTTTGAGTATGCATTGAGTAGCAATCACATCATAGAAGAGCCTGACGAGAAGCTAGATGATACGAAGTTCGTCGTAAAAGGGCACATGAAGCCGATAAGAAGTTTCTACAAGAAGCCCTTAAAGGAGGTGACATTGTGTATACTCTAGGTCAAGATCGTGGAGGTTATAATTACCAAGTACTTTATTCAGTTCCATCAAGTTTCTTTGTCAAAGTTGAAGAAATCATCCTAGACAGTTAGGGCACATGGACGATCCGATTAATGATGATGAGTGGGTCTGTGCAATTAATAAAGAAATCCTGAATCATGATAGCCTTGTGAGGGAAGAAGATAATCCAGGAACCCATGAGTGACTCATCACCAAAGAGAAAAGCATGCACTACTTGGTCTAAATGATATATGAGTTATCCAGAATAGTGGCCAATATCTATATGCCACATATAGAAGAAAATTACCAAATGTTAAAGCTGAGGAGGACTATCATTGGCAGAATTGCAAGATAGCCAACTTAAAAGGGCAGTCTAAAGACCTAGCTATTATGGTATCAGAACTAAAGGAACCTATTGTCTGAGGAGGAGAACGGGTGACCTACTGGGCTAATCAATTGATAACATTCTCACAAAAGTTGGAGGTACTAGTTGCCTTTTGGATCACATTTCATATTATCTCTACAAGATAGTAGACGACCGTGAAGAAGATCAAGACCTTATCAGTAATTTCAAATGCAGTTTGATAGGCATGGTATTACATTGGTATCATTTATTGATCTGGATTGGATTTCTAATTGGGAGGATCTCTCAGACCAGTATTACCAGCTAACTTAAATTCACAGTCACTGGAGATGACTTGGCCCTCAACACTATGGAGGAGGCGAGGATTCTAAGATATTTGCATGTAGGTGGAAGTTGCAGACCGGGGCAGATTTTACCCCACTAACTGAAAGAGAACTAGTGGAACACTTCGCACAAACTCTTCCCTGAAAATATTTTGACCATATTATGCATATAGATTTCAATCTTTTGAGTATTGGTGAGCATTGGGGTGAGACACGAAAGCATCATTCGAAGGAATGAAATTAGAGGCAAAAAAAGTCCTAATCAGGCTAGTAACTCCAATGAGGTAGCTTAAGCTAAAGATCATCCACAGTGGAACAACCTTTCACCCTTGACCAAACCAAATAGGAATGTCACTTGAAAGACTAGATGGCAGTTATGATTCTGAAGATATCGATAAGGATGAGTTGGTTGTAGTGATAGAATCAAAGGCTCCCTTTGTGATTAAACTAGATGAAGTAGACAACTAGGAAGGAGCTGAGAGTAGCTCCTTGATCACATGGTAATTGCCCTATCTGGTCTTGAATTAGATGATATAGATGTAGAAGTGATGAAAAGATGAAATGGTCATGATAAGAGTGCCACCTCTAGAAGTTTATGATTCTAAAGCGGTCCCTTGGGACTATTGTACAAGTGAGATAGACGCCATTATGAGATCCTGGAGATGCTATGCACCCTAGAGAGGGTGAGCTTGAGAAAAAGGAAATATCAAAGGAAGATGTAGAGAAAATGTTATCCATCATAAAACAAGCGAGTTCGAGATGATAGAGCAATTGAGAAAAATGCCGACTCTGATATCACTACTCAATCTCTTCATCAACTCAGAGAAGCACAAGAATGCATTGGTGAAAGTACTAAATGGGGTGCATGTACTCAAACTATCAACGAGTTGTAGCTAGAAGACTTCGTTGGATTTATTCTATTGAAGACTAGATATCCTTCTTAGATGAGGATTTTCCTGTAGACGGATGGGCCCATAACAAGTTCCTGTACATATCTATGAGAAGTCATAGTAAACAGGTCTCCCATGTATTAATAGACAATGGATCCACATTCAACATATGTCTACTCGCCAAACTGAGGAATTTGAGCATAAATGAAGAGTTAATCCACACTTCTAAGGTGATAAGAGCTTTCGATGGAATGAGAAATAGAGTAGTGGGGGAAAATCGAGCTAGACGTCCTTATTGGATCAATCAAATTCTCCATCAAGTTCCAAGTTATGGACCTCCCATCACCTTTAGTTTTCTCCTAGGCAGACCATAGATTCACACAACTGGCACGATACCTTTAAGCTTACACTAGAAGGTTCGATTTGTGGTAGATGACAAGTAATTACAGTACATGGAGAAATGGACTTCGCTTATATTAGAAGAATGTGGTCCCATAGGTGGAGCCGGAGTAAAAGGAAGAATCTAGTTATCACTCTCTTGAGTTAGTGGCAGTAGCACATACACCTCCTGGAACTAGGATAAGAGTTCCAGTACCTTCCAAATATACTATGGCGCCTGGAAAGATGTTATTAGCTTATGGTTTAATCCCCGAACAAGGTCTAGGAAGGCATGGCCAGGAATTTGCTCACCACTTTAGTTGGATACTAACAAGCATTAAACTGTCTAGGATATATTGGCGAATTTGGTCTAGATTTTATTTCTAAAAGTTATCGTGGATGCTAAGGTAGAGGCCGATATGCGAGTCGTAAAAGCAAAGAAGGCAGAGCTAGTTCCTTCATTGGTTCTAGAGGTCGGAAGGGTAAAGCAAATATGTTTGGTAGCCCATTGGATCAATCTTACTAGCAAATGCCCAAAATTGCTAGCATACAAGGAGATTCACATGCACTAGAGGCTAATGTATCTAATCTATTTCTAGAAGACATCATCAACGTCATCATCGAGTGGCATAGGCATATACGACAGTGGGATCTATCTCCTCGTCATACACAAGGTTAATGTCCTATGTGATCTAATCATGATAGTGCATGAAACATTTTTAGATGGGGTTGTTATCGAGAATATCTCGAGAATATACATGTCAGATAAATTGAGTATATGATCAAATTGGCAGCTTGATTAAATAATTCATGGCTATTATTTGATTGGGACATGGTAAGACAGTAGGATTAAATTACATATAGCCGAAGCTAACAAGTTCATTATGTTCTTGCAACATTCACACTATCTGAGTAGCTATGATATATTGTTAGATATCACTCATGGCTTTGTGACCCCAAACTGATTAGGGCTAGCCAATTCTCTAGTTGATACTAGTTAGTTAGTATATGTCTCATTGCCAACTCAGTGATGAACCTAGAGATGTCATACACCATAACCAATATGTAACGATAATGATATTTGGAAGTCGAGATGCAATGATATTTGCAAACAATGACTATGGAGATAGTTGAACTGAAATTAGATCAAATAAGATTTAATTCTAATTTCTAATCACAAACAAGATAAGCATATGATGCAGGCACGACCTCAAGAAGATGTCCTATTAATGTGACATCCGTACGAATCACGAGATGATGAGATTTCTCATCTAAAGGATAAGAGATAAGATTTCTTATCTAAGAAAAGTCAAAGGATAAGAGATAAGATTTCTTATCCAGAAAAGTAAAAGGATAAGCTTTTGTTATCTAAAGGTGAGGCATGAACTATGAGATGCTAACGGCATGGGAAATGGAACGAAAAGATGGCGATGGGATGGCGAGTTAGCTGGCTACGGATGGGTAGCACTGACCAACCTTGGCCAACTGGCCACTACCCCTACTTACTGCCTTAAAAGGAGTTTAAAGAGCTGGCCAACCTCAATTCCAACCCCTATAAATAGGGCTTGGGGTTGATTTTTCCTCTTATTTTTCTCACCTGTCTGTGTGAGTTTTCAGTCATTGTTCTTGTGCACATGCAAGATTGTTCTTGCAAAAAACACTTGAGGGTCGTGAGATTGTTCATGATAATAGGCAAGCCCGAATCATTTTGTCTCAAAGGATTGCTAGCACAATTGAGGTGACATTCGAGTGTGAGCTTCAATTTTTGTTGGTCACGTGATTGGTGGTGTATCAAACTAGAAGCCCGATACTTATGGGGCTCAAGAACATGAACACCAAGTCACCACCTAACACGCTTTCAGATGCAAGCCTTGAATCCTCTTCTTAAATGGTTTTGATTTTCGATTGAAAATACATGGATATATCCCATGGAAGATCTATGTTACGGGTTAGTCTTTGATTCAACTGTTCATCTCTGCTTTTGATTAAAAATTATTGAAATCTTCCGTAGGAAACCCAACAGTCTAGGTCAGGTACTGGTGCAATTTTAATATCCCCAGGTCAGTACATTATTCGATCATAGCAAAGTTAGTATTTCCTTGTACTAAAACATTGCAAAATATGAAGAGTTCATTCTTGGGCTACAAGCCACTATATGAGATGAGGATCACTCGGCTCAAGGTGTTCGAGGATTGCCTTGATTATCACTCCAAACTATGGGCTAGTGGAAGACATAAGATACTAAACTGTTACCTTATCACGAGTATCTGGATGAGTTGGTGAGGAGTTCTTTAACATCTTGTTCGAGTATCTATCTAGAACTCACAATCAGTTTGCTGATGCCTTGGTGAACCTTCTCATCAATATTGCAAGTCATCGATGGTTTGGAATTTGAGCCTTTGAAGATTGAGGTTTTTGGAAGTTAGCCTATTACATAGCCACAACTAAGAGCTCGATAGCAAAACATGGTTTCTCACGATATCAAGATTTATATTCGGAAGGATTTTCTAGATAAAAGTACTGCAGCTATCAAGATAGGTCAAAGAAGATGCCTCAAGGTTTCGTTTTGAGCGGAGAGAGAGTTATAAGTGGTTTATATTTCAATCCTTCGGAGGTACATCAATTAGTAGTTCGTTTGATGATGGAGGTGACATGAAGGGAGTTGCGGTCTAATATGACTAGCCACATCACAATGAGACATGCCAGCCAAAGATCTTTTTGAGGGCAGAGGATAGCCCCAAAAAACTATAAACACTGTTTAAGAGTTATCACAAATGTTAGATTTTATGATTATGTTCTTCTGAGGTGCATCAATTATCATAGAGCCATTTTCTATATGGAGGTGCATGAAGGAAGTTTGTGGTCTACATATTACTAGCGACATGCCGCATGCCAGCACAGAGATCATATGTTGGATCTATTAATTGCTCATTCTAGGAAGAAAAAAGTGACTTATATCCAACAAATGTTGTGAGTTTCACAACTGGTTAGATTCATGAGATAAGATTACGTGTTCTTCGGCGATATGGTTCATCAATTATCTAAGAGAAAGCGCATGGCCATTTTCATAATAGTAGGAGGATCGCATGTAAGTTGGCCTATTATCTGAAAGTAGTGGGCAGATGCTAAATGGAATGCGGTT
>JAGVVM010004842.1:0-31516 GCA_019149425.1 Psidium friedrichsthalianum | reverse complement strand
GCAAGTTCATAATACCGCCAAGGCGATGGTCAAGCGGGAAAATATAACCACTTATCCTTTACCAAATCACGAGGTTTTGTCATCTTATAAGCGTAATTTTGAACGGTTCATATTGCGTTATCTAGACATGTTATATCTTGTGAGAGAGAAATTTCTTAATTGCTAGATTTTTGATCGGTGATAGGCTTGCCAATTTTAAATTTTCAAGTTACAAGTGATATGAAAAAGTCATGACTCAAATCACACATCTCCTAACAAGTGTAGGACCCTTATGGTAATGCCTAAAGAGATGGTAGCGCTAGCATTGAGCTTGTGCTGGCATCACCTCAACAGCCTTGAAGACCATGAGAGTGGCATCAGGCCTATTGATCTAGAGGATGGCTTGGGCCCTCCAAATTTGGAAGCTCATCAATCGGGATGAGTGGAGCTTGATACGTCATGCTGAGCTCCGCCATAAGCGCCGAGCTTGGTGTCGACACTATTGGATTCAACCTGTGATATAGGGAGTGTAAACGAGGAGATGAACAATGGGTCTTAGATGAACAATTACAGCGAGAGATAAGCGGCATTGATGTAGGGGCGGTGCTTTAGGAAGCACTGACAATTTCTGCGAGCTTTCGTGGCGTGTCGGACACTTTCTGGCACTCTTCGACATGTGATTGACATGTGGTCAGTGCTCCCAACATACCAGTAAAACGCAAGTCTAACATTCTGACATCCATCTTGACATGCACAAGATCAATTTTAAGTATTTTCAATAACTTAGGTTTCAAATTGTAAATATATCAAAAATATATATACTTAAGTCATATACTTAGTCATTCTCAAATTAATATGCCATTAAAAAAAATAATAATCATGAATCTCTAACTAAAGAAGAATAAAAAGAAACTCACCATTGACATTTTTATGCATATTTTAAAATGTAATATAACGTGTTGAAATTATATTTTTTATGTATATTTTAAAATGTACATTTAATATATAAGGTGTCATATCGCGCGTGTGTGTGTTAGTGTCAGTGTTACTTAAATTACAGCTTAGTGCAATTCTGTCCTTGATTCCCGCGAAGATGGTGATGATTGGGGTGATCCAATCATTCCGATCTTACCATGCATTTACTTCCTCCGTTGAACACGTCCTCTGGAGTCGCCGACCACACCCATTGGTCCCCATAAAAAAATTTACTGCAACCTGGAAATCTAGGTTGGGCTGGGCCCAGCCACGCCATGCTTCTCCCATTGTTTTTTCAAGGAAAGGCAAAACCACAACGTTTGGAAAATTTATAATTAAGAAATGATTGGACGTCGACACCACAACAAACTAAATATTTAACTTTTTACAATAGTTACAAGTGAATTATAAAGCCTCACGCGATATTAAAATAAGAAGTCTTGAGTTCAAATCTTTCACATCTCTATTTGTCCTCTTCAATTACATATTTCCACATTTTAGACTCATGTCAAAACTCAGCTTACATGTGAGGGGAGTGCTATGTGAAAATGCATGTGTGAGTTGTGTTAGAAAAGTCCTATATTATATAATTGATGTGGTATGGAGTAGTAAATATATTTTAGTTGACTCATAACTCATTAGTTTAAGCTTTTGAATGAAAATTGATACAACTGGATATGTTGACAAACTCGAGCTTAAGTTTCTTCTTAACGATCTCTTAAAGAGAAGGTATCAGACTATTACTGCTCGCTCCCAATAAATGGTAACAGAGTTGATGGTTGATTGGTGGGTCGCTCTCAATATGTATTGGTGTTTAGTGAACATATAAAGGAAGGAATCTTGTGACCAACACGATTTTCAAGCCAGTGGATGTTGTTGTGTAGAAACGCAAGCCCGATAGGTGTTGATGAGGATTCAAGTTGAAATATATTAGTGCAGAAGGATACTTGAATTAAGAGAGAGTAGACCTAATATTGGAGATCATACATGAGGGGGAGAAGACCTAATATTGGAGGCTCACACGTGAGAGGGAGATTATTAGGATGCACGTGTGAGCTAAGTAGTACCGACACGAATACACAACGTGACACGACACGATATGTCAATATGTCATTTAAAAAAAAAATACAAAATTTCGACACGTTGGAGACAGGTTGAATAATAAATTTATATTTATATATTATCAATTATCAATTTTATGCTTAGTAAATTAATTTGATTCAAACTTATAAATAAATAAATAAATATATCTTAGAATTGATCCCACATCGGTGGTGAGGGCGAGAGTCAAAAGAAAGAGTCCCACATTGATTGTAAGGGAGAGAGACAAACATGAAGTTTCTTTAAAACGCCAAGGATGAGATTTGGAGACTTACAAATTGAAGAAAAAGAGTCCCACATTGATTACTCAATAAGATAACAAGTAAAATATTTCTTTAAGGTGAAGTCTCTACTTGGAAGCTTTCAAGTCTCTCCTCTTGGCTCTTTTGTTAAGATTAAGTCTCTACTTCTCTTTGTATTTTGGCTAAAATGAAGTACAAAATTTAAAATTAATTTTTTTCATGAGAAGATGCCTAACATGCATGCCCTTTGCGTATCGAGCGCATTAACGGCATATTGAACTTGTGTCAGTGTTCGACATCAACGTGCACACCTATGAGGGGTATTGGTGCTACATAGCGTGTTAATTATGATAAAAAAATCTCACATCAAAGAATTGATGTAGTGTAAAGCAATTAATGTATTCTAATTTGCCCATAACTCGTTGGCTTAAGTTTTTGAGTGAAGGTGCGTTTAATTAGATATATTGACAAGTTCGGAATTGAACTCCCTCTTGGCGATCTCCCCAAGCTCAAGAATAGGACTTCTACTGCCCGCTCCCAATATGTTAGAATATTTAGATTTAAACTTTTGAAATTGTTGACAATGGCTCCACAAAAGCTCACAAGACAAAACATTATGTTAGCATAGAACTGAATTCTTGCATAAAGGTAAATGTAAAGGAAAACGGAAAAATGAATAAATTACATGGAAAGGACAAAGATTTGCATCACTAATGCGAATAATTTTAGTTTGGAGTAGTTTATCTAATACGTAAGGGAAATTTATCCAAAAATTCCTATATCTATTGCACTTTTGTCAATTTAGTCCTAAACTTTTCAATTTCGTTATTTCAATCCTAAACCTTTTTCAAGTTTTACAATTGAGTTCATTTGATCAATTTTGATTGGAAATCGATGACGCGATTAATTTTTAATAATTTTTTATTTTCTTTTTCCTTTTTTTGTTTTCCTCCTCACATTTTTTGGTGTGCCGACAATGGTTGTTCAGCACTCACTCGACCTCACTCGCGGCCGCGATGGCACCAAACACAATGAAGAAAAGTGAAGAAGCAAAAAAATTGAAAATCTATTAAAATTTTATTGAAAATTATCTACATCCGTATATGTCATACCACATAGGACACTCGACGTCCACGTTATCATTTTCGACCAAAATTTTTCGGGTAGACTTTATTGTCAAAATGTGAAAAAAAAATTAGAACTGAATTGACATAATTAATAGGTTTATGATTTTTTTGACAATTTTTCCTAATGCAGAGGTTGTGGGATATTTCATGTATCTAGGTTTAATTGGTTGCGTTTTCTTTTCATTGGAGAAAAAAAAAACAAGAGAACCTTGAAGACGATCTTAATGATGAATGTGGATTTCTTGTGTAGTTCATGAAAGGGTCTAAATTTACATGCTATGTTTGTTTCACTTGTTAGATCAAGATGTTACAAAAGTACAATCAATTTTTAAAACTTTCAAAAATGCAATCAAGTCCTAAAATTTATTGCGAAAATGCAATCGAGTCCTAAAAATTTCGAAAAGTAGAATCAATAGAAGAACGTGATTGGATCAATTTGAAAAGTTTTAGAACTTGATTACACTTTTTTATAAGTTTTAGAACTCAATACACCTTAACGATAATTTTTAAAATTTAATTGCATTTTTTGAAATTTTTAGGATTAAATAATATTTTCGTGATAAGTTTTAAGACTTTCAACGCACTTATTTTTTTAATTAATAAAACCTATATTTTTTTTTTGAGCTCACGGGAGAATACTCTTTTAGTTTGAGGACAACTATGTATATACATATAGTATGCACTAAATAATACCGCTTCAATGTCTACTGCACTTGATACTTATTCTTCAAAATCCTCTTGTTTTCTTATTAGACAGTAAAATGTCGGGATAGAATACAATCGCTAGATACCAATGTTCCTCATAACTATTTTCATTTGCATGCGACAATTTAAGGCTATACTAGTTTTTTTCGATCAAGACATGCTCGAGTAAGCTAATGAAAATTTTATTTGCGAATCATATTCGAATGTATTAAGCTGATACTTGTCCTATACTTTATGACAAACTTCTAAGTATATCGGCACAGATCTCTGCATCTTGTTATTTTCGCCATCGTGTTACTGTACCATGGGACAGAGGCTCGATGGAGACGTTGGACTCATCCATTTCAGCCAAAAAAATAAAAAATAAAAAAATCGGAAGATAATAAATTTCCAACCTTGTCTCGACCAATAAACGAAAGATCCAAGAAATTGTAAGGGTTTCGAATTTATTTCGACTGGTCAAAAGTGAAGTGACCTAATAACCCTAGTGCTGACATCGATTGGAAATTTATATTAAAAAAATTAGTGAATAATTTCCACAAAGGAGCATTTTTGACGTCATTATGCTTATGCCCATCCAACGTATAGCGACCATATAATATTCTTGATGGGGACTGGCATTCGAGGAAGTTCCACGCAAGTTCATCGATCTTTTACCGGATCACGAGTTTGTTTCACCTTATAAGCGCAATCTTGAACGATTCATGTTGCGTTATCTAAATATATCATACCTTGCGCAAGAGAAATTTGCTAATTGCTAATATTTTAATGGGGTTGCTGTGATTGGCTCATCAATCTTGAGCTTTCGAGTTACGAGTGGCACGAAAGGGTGACGGCTCGAATCGCACATCCCCTAACAAGTGTAGGACCCTTTTGGCAACACCTAGAGAGCCGCTAGTGTAGGACCCTTCATCGGGCCTACTGATCTAGAGGATAGCTTGAGCCCTCCAAATTTGGAAGCTCGTCAATTGGGACGACGAGTGGAGCTCAATACCTTGTGCTGAGCTGCGCCATAAGTGTCGAGTTCGGGATCGACACTATTGGATTCGACCTATGATATAAGGTGAGTAAACGAGGAGACAAACAATGGGTCTTAGATGAACAGTTGCAGCGGGAGAGAGACAAGCGGCATCGATGTAGGTGCGGTGCTCGCGGTGGTCGCCATCATGACATTGCGTTGGGGGGGCCACGGAGGTGGCTGAGGGTGGCGGTCGAGGTTTGAGCATGGGGGAAAATAGGGAAGAGATGGTTGTGCCATCAAATTGGCAGTAAAACTATTCATCGCGACGACCACCATAATTTAGACATGTCTCAAAATCAAGTGAAGGAGCCAACAAATGAGTTCATGATTCGCCACGACGAATCCCCATCCAGCATAGTAGTTCCAAGGCAAGGCATTGCTCATCTCCGATAGAGAAAGGAGGACGAGGAGGCACACCTTTAGTGGGCCAGGCCCAAGTGATGAGGAAGGGCCCAGGGAGTAACTGGATTCACTGAGCTCAAGCAAGCCCAAGTGACCACAAGCCCGGCCCACAAGGAGGACCCCCGGTGACCGCATCAACGAGTGTGAGCCGGCAATCATGGTCACCAGCCAACTCCGACCACCACCTTAGGCACGGCTTATGTGCCTTCACGATCTTGGATGAGCCGATGGGCCTGTGGCTCTGGGAATCGTCCTTGGACATTTTTGGCATCGATTCATCTAGAACTAGCAAGCTGTCCCTCTTGAAAGGTAAGCGATGCTAGCCGGGGTACACATGCCTTAAGTGCTGGAGAGCTTAATCCATGGACATCGGCTCGGATCTTTTCACTTAGCCCATCTTGAACCGGACCGGACAAACAAGCACGCCGCAGATTTTACACCGGCGTTCCAGAAGGTTCTTCACAATCACTAATCGAATAATCAAAATTATAATCCTATAGAAGCTGAATCCAAACAAATTGAGATTTCCAATTCATATTGCATGTGGAAATTCATCAACGTGACCATACATTACAAAGAATCCTTTCCCGGAACTGCAACTGAACAGGAAACTCGACGATTTGTTGCAGGTTGATCACCAGCCGTCCATTCTCGGAACACGATCTTAGGAATCCCATATCCACCGTCGATCCCAATCAAGTCTCCTACCCCCCCTCCTTTTCCCTCTCTCTCTCTCTCTCCATATATATACATGAGAATGTTCAGCGGACTAGGCAGCAAATCTTGAAGAGAACTCCGAAGCGATTAATACCTTTCTTCGACGCCGTGACTCTGCGCCGAGCTCCGCCTTGTACGACCCACCCGTCCGGTAGTTTCCCAAGATCTCTCCCGGTTCCTTGCGATTCTCGCACTTACATCGTCCGATTTTCTTGATTTTGTCGCTTGTTTGAGTGTGCGGTTCGTAATTGATATGCGTTCATTTGTCTTTTGTTTGGTCAATTCCTGGGTCGCGATGGGGTTCTAGGGAAGTTTCCGGGGTCGCAATCCGATGGACAGAGAGCTGGTGGAGCTTTTCGAGAGGGCGAAGAAGGCCGCCGATGCGGCGGCCTGCGACGGGGTGTCGTCGGATGGCCCCGAGGTTTCCCGGTGCGTGGACTCTCTGAAACGGCTCAAGGGCTTCCCGGTTACTTACGACGCTCTCGTGGCCACTCAGGTAAATTTTCTTGAAATTCCAGAATTCGGTAGAAGAGTAGAGCAGCGAAAGGTAGGATTTTTTAGTCTTTGAGAATGCAATTAGAGGAATTAGAGAATTATGGTTTTTACTGGGCAAACATTAGAATCAGACGGGGATGACCACCTTAATTTTAGTGATGTAGTCGAGTGTTGACGTTTGATCCATCAACTTTGGAATCGAGTTCTTTGCTAGTTTTGCTATTCTTATGGATGAAGTGGAGGAAGAAAAAGCATTTTTTGCTCTTTCTATTGGCCTCTCTATCTAGCTTGTTCTAAAGACGTTATGTTTGATTATGTGTTTTCAGTGCGGGTATCTGTTGGTTAGGTAAATCTAGCAATGCTGTAGCAATTGTTGACAGTTGGCCGTTTCTTCCAGGCCGCATCTCTCTCTCTTTTCTTCCATATCCAGTAGCTAACTGATTGATGGCACTTGTTACTGAAATGCTGGGGTTTTTTGGTGCTTTTACATGCGGATGGTCATGGTTGTCAAGAGAAGGAAAAATCCTCAGGAAATTGCATGCGCACATAGGGCACCTAGAGCAAGAAAAGTCTTTCCGCACCAAACATGTCGGAGCACATGCTTTAGTATATCGTACAGCCATCTGTCCACATAGGTGGATAAACCTTTCAGTTGTCAAAAGAAGGGAATATTCTGGCTGTTTTAAAGATAATATGCTGATGTCAAGGAAGGATTCGATACTATGAGGAGTGATATTATTTTTTCTTGATTGTTGGAACTGTAGCCGTTATGGGAGTGCCAAACAAGAGATGGTTTTCCTGGGATGGACATCAAGATCTCATTCGAAAGAAGCACGAGCACACAATTTGGTGTCCCTGGGATGGACTGGTAATGTATTTTTTCACAGGACTGAATCCATAGAAACCTTGGCTTAGCACCATTAGTGTAAGATTTTGAAGCCATGAAAGGTCATTTGATAGGTGCAATGACTCTGGTTTGTTTAAGAAGCTGTAACAGCTTTCTAGACCATAAGTAAGGCCATTATGGCCAAGGCAAGGATGTTGTCACGTGACAGTTGATGCAGCCGCAGTGCACATGAGGTCTCTTAAATTTTGGTGAGAATGGCCAGTCTTTAGGTCAATCTTCTGATCTTTTAAATAATTAGGGGAATGAGAGCAAAGAAGCCATTAGATCATTGATGCATACTTGTTCTCTTGCGGAATTACAGCGTGCAGCTGGAGAAGATTTCGTGATAAGAGTCCAGGAGGAAAGCTTATATTTACAATTTCTTTTTTCCTTTCCCTTTCTTTTTTGTATTCGTTTTTCGTTTTGTTCTGTTTTTTTTTTGTTTTTTTGTTTTGGGGGGGGCCTTAGCAGGCCGTAACAGCTTTAGACCGCAATTATG
Organism: Psidium friedrichsthalianum; assembly: GCA_019149425.1. Lineage (NCBI taxonomy): Eukaryota > Viridiplantae > Streptophyta > Magnoliopsida > Myrtales > Myrtaceae > Psidium > Psidium friedrichsthalianum. The sequence goes on along the minus strand of JAGVVM010004842.1, from coordinate 23,367 downwards.
GCCAAGGAGGCAGGCTGATGCAGCCACAGTGCACATACCTATAAATCTTGTGGTTTAGAGGAAAAGCTAGATGTAGCTGTGCTTTCTAGGATGTGGTGAAATCTAAAACCTCCTTGATACGATTTGCAGATCCTTTGTATTGTTTTCTTTTGGGGTTTTAGTGATGATGGTTCTCTGTAATGAAATTTCAGATTTTCAGTGGTCTTACACTGTTCTTTTGGAATACATAGGCCTGGTTGAGCATGAATTATAGCATATTCATTATACGGGGAATAATAAAACTTACTTTCGTCTGAGGGGGGATCATAGGCTTGAAGAGACTGTTGGATGCGATAATTTCACATGCAAAATACCTTTAAAAAGATGATGAGAAATTGGTATCATTTCTTATCTTACTGGGGGACTTGCTTTTAGTTTGTTGTCCTTGTCACATGTACCTGTTCTTTCCTGCTTTATTATGACTCCAAAACCTATTACTTATTCATGGTGGAGGAATCCACTGGTGAACTTGATTCCTTGTTTGTTTTCGCTCATTTGAGACTCTTGCATAAATTCTCTTGTTACCTTCACATGAATGCTTTGATGGCAATTCGTTTCAGGTTGGGAAACGGCTTAGGCACCTGACAAAACATCCTACGGAAACAATCAAAACAATGGCTGCAGATGTGCTTGAGATTTGGAAGAAGATAATCATCGATGAGACAGCCAAAAATAAAAAGAAGTCCGGTAGTGATGATAAATTGTTGCAGAAAAATGAGAAAGCAGATAGTATCAAAGTTGAGAAGGGGCAGAAGGCAGGTGCCGTAAAGGTTGATAAATTTTCACATGCTGAAACATTGAAAGTTGAGAAAATTTACAAAGGTGATTCGACCAAGTTGGGTAGTGTTTCAAGTTCTCAAACCACCAAAATTGAGAAAAATGTTGTAGACACACGTACTCTAATGTCTGAGAAGAATGACGGAGAAGGGGGCATTAAAGTTGAGCAGATGTCCAAAGAGGAGAAACAGCCATTGAATATTAAGAAACCATTAGCCGGGTCTAATGCTCCTCCGAAGTGACAGCGTTGGTCAAGTGCAATGATTCTATTCGTGACAAAAGTTAGGGAACTACTTGTTGAGGCACTGTCTAAGGTTGCCAGCGAGGCCAACGATGATATTAAGGACGAAGTAAATGCATGTGATCCGATCCGAGTTGCTGTCACTGTTGAATCTGTCATGTTTGAGAAGATGGGTCGGTCCAATGGGACCCAAAAATTCAAATATCGATCCATCATGTTCAACATCAAGGACCCAAACAATCCAGACCTAAGAAGGAAAGTTCTTCTTGGGGAGGTTAAACCAGAGAGGCTCATCACAATGACCCCAGAAGAAATGGCTAGTGATCAAAGGCAGCTTGAGAATCACCAAATTAAAGAGAAAGCTTTGTTCGACTGTGAACGTGGTGGCCCACCAAAAGCCACAACTGACCAGTTCAAGTGTGGTCGCTGTGGCCAACGGAAGACTACTTATTATCAATTGCAAACTAGGAGTGCAGATGAGCCTATGACAACTTTTGTGACTTGTGTAAATTGTAACAACCACTGGAAGTTCTGCTGATTTGCGCAATCCATTGTATGGGTCATCTTCAGTTATTCGATTACCGTCCCTGTGTATCCGTTTATTGCTGGAAGATTAGTTGTGGGCATTATCTGGCTGTGGCTGAGGTCCTGACGACAAGCACCAACGCATCTGGTACATTACATTTGATGTGGTGTTTTTAGGCCTCTCATTTGTTCTCTTCTGTAGAAGATGGGTTGTCTGCTGATGCATGCTTTGCAGAATCCATAGGTCATGTTTAATGTAGGCTTTCATAGCTCAACAGTAGGTGCAGTGTGCTCCTCAAGATGCCCCAATTCTTGTTTAGGATCTCAACCACATTGGTTGAGAGTAGTAAGGGAGACATGGGCTACCTTGGGTGATAAAGTTTTCTGTTTTAATTAGAGGTAGTAGCTAGAGCTAATTCTCACCAGGCTCTCTAAATGACTTTCAATCTATTTTTCATCGAACTGCTTTTCTTGGTTTGTATCTTAAATAACTCTGTTAATCAATTTCTCTTGGAAGTCTTTGGATATAAATCTAGATCTTTGTGTTGCATGAATACCGTGGTACTGTTTTTGTTCTTGTGAAACATGCTTACTGGGGTAAATGTCGATCAGCACGCTTGCTTGCCCTTCATATGAGTTTCCGAGGTAACTCCTACCGCTTGCTGTGCGTTACCTTTCTTTCTCTGTCACAATCATGACGCATGTATGGTTGTGGCCATCGGGGAAATTGCTGTTTTGCATGTTAGATGTCTAATTTGACTGTTGCAATCAGTTAATGTGCTGATTTAAAGAATGTGGTAGCTTGTCTTGGTTATTTTGCATGGTAAAATTGTTGCAAGTCCTCCCACAGGGAACACTGAGTTGTTAGCTTTATTGGGCTGTTTGTTATCGTTCAGTAGAGTTTGTCTTGTAAATGCTATGCTAATCCTCCCCTGGCGTTCAGTGTACAAGTTGGAGATAAGTGGGTAGTGTTTGCATTCGCTTGACTGGTTCATCGAAGAGTTGAATTATCTGTCTTTATGAATTCTGTTGCACTTGCAAGTTGGAGTTGGGGGTCGTTTCTTCTCTGGTTTTATGGCCTGTTGCGATCATCCAAGTGAAGGATTAAATAGCTACTTAAATCTTGAAGTGATGTCTTCCCATCTGCCTCTCCGGAGACTATTAATATTTGCAGTCGTGAGTTTAGGGGCAGCTATGCGTGGATCATAACCCGTGCCACATTATGTCACTCGATTCAGTCGGGTACACACTACTTGTCCCACGCATTAAAGAGTCAGCAATTGCCCAGGTAGTGCGACGCCATCCAAGTTGCATCCTATTCTTGTTCACCACATATTGCAGGGTGCACTTTAAAGCCACGACCATGTTGGTCCCTATACAGTTCCGGGAGCCCCATCTAGGTAATTGGAACATGGTGCGAATGATGAAAGCCGGGAAATGGATATGACACAGCAGGGGCAAGCAAACTTGTTCGGGGGTAAGGTTCTTGACGTTTGCAGCATCGTGACCCTAACTTGGATTTGCTAAATGAAACCCGTCCTGCCCCAGCCTCTAGATCATCTGAAGAAACAGGTGAGGGCATGTTCAAGCTCTACGTTTAGCCATGATTTTAGCACTATTTTACAATTGCACTGTCGTCTGAGTTCCAGTTCCTCATTGGGGAGGGGGAGAAAAATTGTGGCAAGGGTATGCGTGGAATGGAACATGGGTCATTGAGACAAGAAAGGCAAATCGGACCCACTTGAAGGAACTCAAACTTATATGGAGCCATCTTCAAGGATTGAAGGATAAAATTACCCTCAATAGGAGGTATCGAGTGGACAGTACAGAACTCACAAGCCATGGCAGGCAAAACAGAACTTGAATGAAATGATACAGTCGCTCGGATCCCTCATGGGAGAAGCTCTTGGAGCACATCGGGTGTCTTGATGACACGGGATCATGTCCTAATGTCGACTCCAAGTTTGGGATCGGCCGCACATTAGATGACGTGGACCTGCCAAATCCCCTGGAGCGGCCCGTACGTGCTTACCCTCTGATGCTTTTGTCAAATCTCCCCCATGTACTTCAACGAGGAAAGTGAAGTTACAAACAAAGTTTGAATCAAAACCAGGTACAAGAAAACCCGTATCGAATCAATCCTCATCTTCACTAGATTTTGAAGAAACAGAGCTCCGACTCGGCGCTTCACATTCCCCCACCGATTCCTCCCTGTTCTCCAATTTCGGTTCCTGCAAAAAAAAAAAATTGTCAAAAGAAAAGGAACATATATAAATCATCGTAGTGTCTAAGAGCGACAACTTAATCAGTAGAAGAGAAAATGCAATCAGCAAGCAACCGAGCTGCCGATCGAGATTTGGTCCGGCTCGATTCGATTTGATCCAAGCAAACTGTGGAATTGATCCAGTCCGTTGCTTAACGTGGTTTGGTATTTGGTATGGGTTTTAGCCTAAAACGAACGAGTTCTCACTTTGCCAGGACTAGGACCGCAATCGGAAGAAAATGGCAGTTCATGCGTACCTGATTGATGTGAGACCTCTCTCTCAGCGATCGAATCGGCGATACTCTCTGATTCAGCGAAAGAAGACGAAAAAACCCTCGAATTTCTCAGTAATCTCCACAAAAATCAAGCTCAAAATCTGTCGGCAACATCATCGGTTCCAAGTGCGCTTACCTCGAGCGAAAGCTTGAGCTGCTTCAATCGGTACAGCCGATCCACCTCGATCTCAAGCAGCTTCTGGACCTCCCTCGCTCCTCGACCTCCCTCATCTTGGTCGCCAGGAACCCGTCCCTCTCCTTCAGCATGGCCTCCGTCCTCTCCCCGTCCGCCCTCAGCCTCTCCAGCTTCTTCCTCACCGCGACCAGCTCCTCCGCGAGCGACGCGCCCAGCTGCTCCACCTTCGCCGGAGGAGTCGCGGCGGCGCGGGGCGACGGCGGCTGGTAGGGGCAGTTCTCCTGTCCGACTCGAGGAACAGCGGCAAGATCTCGATCCCAATCCCGATCCTCTCGGGCTTCGGCTTCGGCTTCGGCTTCGGCTGGTCGCCGGAGGAAGAGGGGCCGGAGAGTTCCTCGGCTGGAGAGGCTTCCGGCCGGGCTTGCGCCGGAGCTTGTCGTCTCCGGCTCCGGTGGGCAGAGGCTGGAGCGCTTCTTGCATCTTCACGCCCATGGAGCCTCCGCGTGAAGCAAATGGGGCTGTGATGGAGCGCAGACCCGGAGCGGAATGGAGAAGGCGAGGGCGAAGTGTGAAGATGAAGCAAGATTGAAGTTCGGGTTTTCGAATTTGAACGGGCTGAGGCGGTTAACGGCTAGAAAAGTTGGTAGAATTAGTCCTTTATGTCCAATTTTTGTTGTTGTCTGAAGATTGGAATCTAATTGACTAGTAGGAAATGAAGGTTGTTGCCGGGAAATTAAATCTAGACTATATGTACAACAGGTCATAAATTTCACCTTGAATTTTGGCGATTGGAGACAAATTTTATTCATACCATATAGTCTAAAAAGATATCTTGGTAGTAGCTCATTTAGCGTCCGCATCCGGATTGATGCTAGAGATCACAGCGCTCGGATGTAAAAGCAAGCTCGATCATGCTTCGTCTCGTGGGATCGGCACGGGAAAGGGTCAATGCGTTCGATGCCATCCTTGATGCGGGACACTCCAAGGTGCTAGGGCACTTGACAGAGGACGAAGAGAATGTTCTTTTGCGGCTCGGACGAAGGACGCATTGTATTATGTCCTTGGGATCCCGATGTTAGTGGAACCTGGTACTTTTGCAGCCACTTCCTATCGCTGGTCGAGTGCTCAATCGTAGAGCCATGGGTCACGGACCGAGGTTTTCGTGGCACAATCGATGGATCATATGGCCGAGAAGAACCTCAAGACTTGAGGTTTCTAGGGTTTCTCTAATGTTTTCTACTACTCTCTAGAATATTCTCAAGGCCAGTGATACGATAATTGTCTTGCACGTTAGAATTCTATTTATGTTTGTAGCTGAGTAGAAGGGAAGATGCGATCGTAAGGTAGTGGATCGAGTATCGATCAACGGTTGTAACGAGAGGCCCTCTCCTCCCATTCATTTTAATCATCCAAGAAAGAAATACAAAGTATTCTTCCCTAAGAGCTTCTTTCTCTAGAACTCTGCTCGCCCTCGACCCTTGTCGAGCTCAAGTCAAATTTGATCAGGTTAAAGCACGAGTCGAATCAGCTCGAGTTCAAATTCAATCACCAATCCGAATCCAAAGTAGTGTTGGCAAGGCTATGCATGGAATGGAACATGGGTCATTGAGACAAGAAAGGCAAATCGAACCCACTCAGAAGGAACTCAAACTTTGTATGGAGGCATTTTTGAGGATCGAAGGATAAAATTACCCCTCAATAGGATGTATCGGAACTGACTAGGATGTGGACAGTATAGAACTCACAAGCCATGGCGGGCAAAACAGAACTTGAATGAAACGATACAGAGTCGCTCGGATCCCTCATAGGAGAAGCTCTGCGAGCACCATCGGGTGTCTTGATGACATGGGACCATGTCCTAATGCCAACTCCAAATTTGTGATCGAATCCCCTGTAGCAGCCCGTAGGAGCTTGTCGGGCGATGCATTTGCCAAATCTCCACATGTACTTCAACGAGGGAAGTGAAGTTACAAACAGATTCTGAATGAAAACCCAAATACAAGAAAATCCGTATCGAATCAATCCTCATCTGCACTCGATTTCGAAGAAACAGAGATCCAACTCGGCGCTTAACGTTCCCCCACCGATTCCTCCGTGTTCTCCAATTTTGGTTCCTGAAAAAAATTTGTCCAAAGAAAATAAATCATCGTACTGTCTAAAAGAAAGAGCAACAACCTCATCAGTAGAAGAGAAAATGCAATCAGTAATCGACCGAGCTGCCGATCGAGATTTGATCCGGCTCGATTCGATTCAAACAAACTTTGGATTTGATCTCGTCAGTTGCTTAACGTGGATTGGTTTGGGTTTTAGCCCAAAAAAAGGAACCAGTTCTTACTTTGCCAGGACTAGGACTGCAGTCGGCCTGGATCGACCCGACACATGTCGGAATGGATTCCAAAGGCACTGGTTGTATGAGTGAGCTTCTCAAGCTAAACTTGCCCTCGACCCTTGTCAAGCTCAAGTCGAATTTGATCAGGTTAAGCATGAGTCGAAGCAGCTTGAGCTCAAATTCGAACACCAATCTGAATCCAAACTAGTATTGGCATAAGTTTGAATCAAAAGAGAGTTCTATATATGACCCGAACCGATGATCTAAATCAATTATTATCTGTCATGAATTAAAACAACCGTTTCTAAGCCCCTCGGGATTAGTGTATTTGGTTGGGACGTTAAGGATTTCCAGCATAAATCAGTTTTAATTTCGTCAATTTCGTGCAAATTGCTCCGAGTCAAGCCAAAGCCCAAAGGTCTGGATTTAATCGATTATGGGGTTTGCGGATTTGGATTGGATAGCCGCCCGGTCTCCATTTCCGTGCCCATAGATTGTTTAAAAACCAAAAACAAAAACTGCAGATTTGTCCTCCCTCTTGTTACCTTCCAAACCCAAAGACATGCAAAAAGACAGCAGAGTTTACGCTACCAATGTTCATTATGTATGGCAGTCTTACAAAATTAAACTTTCTTTTGAATGTGATCCTGCAGTTATTTATACTAATCTGAAATTAACCCAAGCCAAAAGGAAGGATTGTCGACGTTCACTTTCGGTGTTAACATGTGAGATGAAGCATTATATGTACAGGAACAGCAGTACTCTAATCCCCCAACAACGTAAGCAACAATGACTAGAGCAGCATAGCAGTCATACAGAACCGATCAAGTCTCCAGTTTCTTCAGTTTCAATCACACTTAGTGATAGCCATTACTGCCACCAGACCAGAGACGAGACTCGTATGCGAGTCTGACAGTTCCGTATAGGCTCACTGGTTCGGCCAATGTGCCGTTTCCATGATCTCCATCATTTGCTGCCGACCCTGAGGCCGGTGTAACGAGAGCAATCCCAAGCTCCTTGAGAGACATAAGAACATCGTCGGTGAAGGGACTTTTCCCCAGGGAAGAATTCATTGAAGGAGCGACGAAAATTGGTTTGCTGTAGTCCCATCCTCTGACAGTGCAAGTCAGCAAATTGTCACACAAACCACCTGCAATCTACAAGACGATGGACGTCAACTGTCTAGGAAATAAAAATCAGAAAAAAGTAGGATTCAAAAGGAAAGGAAGAAAAAAATTCATCGTAATAAACTCATGTATAGCTCAAACCAACTTACCAGTTGACACAATATTCATGCTGCGGAAGAGAGTGGCGCATCCCAATTCATAAAACACAGCTCGAAGAAAGAAACCTTTCAATAAGCATAAATCTTTTGGTCCGTTCATATGTTTAAGCACTTGCCTAGATGTCCTACTTCACTTCCATAGAAGTTTAGTGTGCTCTGTCGAAGATGAACAACCGAGGGAACAGGACAGAAATGTTATTAACAACTCCAGTAGTTATAGAGATACTTTCGAGTAATGCTAAAGATTAGACTGATATACTAAATGGGTCAAACAAATGATGTGATAAATTGCAAGTGATTACTCAAATTAGTGGGCTCCTGTAAACACCCATAAGGAAATCTATTTAGGATATCAATCTTACCATCTGTGGCATTACTAGACAATAAGGAGACGAAGATGACCAAGCTACATCATTCACTTAAGGATTAAACATCAACACAACTTCGCTAAAAGAGCACCGCGCATAGTTTTCGAGAAGTTCTCTGAGATGACTAGTGAACCTCCTTAGAAGATTAACATAGAATATCTGAAACGCCAAAAATATTTGTTAAAGCTGTTAACAAAGCTTTTGCAACCGATCTAAGGATAGGTTCTTAATATCTGTCAAAGCTGATTCAAAAAGAAGAAAAAAAATGAGCATTAACTCTGAAGCAAATGTCACGGATCGAGATTCCTATGAGCCAACCGGTTGATCACATGGGGAAGAAGAACCACCTGAACTGTCTTGGCATCTAGGGTTTCCTAGCATTTTTTAGGACTCTCTAGAATATTCTCAATGGCGGGCGATATGGTAATTATCCAATTTTCTAGAACTTTTTCATTTATATTGATAGTTGAATAGATGGGGAGATGCAATCTAAGCCATTGGATCTAAATACGATCAACGGTTATAATGCGAGAACCTCTACTATATAAAGAGGTGTCCTCTCCCTCTTTTTGATCATCCAACGAAAAGCAATACAAACATGATCTCCTAGAGAAGCTTCTCTCTGTAGCCTTTGTCTCCCTATCCTCAAGATCCCGGTGATTCAAGCGCGAAATGAATCAAGGAACTCAACAAGAAACTCGATCAAACTAGGGATGAAAGTCGTGCAGCGAGTTTTTGTAGCCAAGCCTAGTTATAGCACTTTCTTGGATAACTAAAGATAGCCAAGCTCTTCATCCCTTGTCTTTACCAATATGATCGGAATACTCAAATTGTATATCATCCAACAGCCAAATAGAAAGTAGTGAAGAGGCAGGAGAGGAACAAGTAGCGAAAAAGAGGGAGAGAATGGAGAGAGTCAACAAGAGAAGGGAGGAGAAAAATCTGCCATGAGTGACGTTTTTTTCCATGACGTAGTGATCGATCTCTCTCTTGATTCTGTTGTCGATGAAGCCGAAAAATCTGCAACTGATGATGAAGTGGCTGCAGCAAAGCTAAACCCAGTAGCTGGTGATGAATAGTGAAGTTGCTACAGCAGATGTCAGTTGAACCATTTTATGCACAAAAATAACAGCCTACTCCCGACAAGAACATAGGCAACAATGAGCATAATGGCCATGGTAGTCAAGTCCCGACAAGAACATAGGTAACAATGAGCATAATGGCCATGGTAGTCAAGTCTCCAAATGTTTCTGGATATTCAGACATGACAGAGTTCAATGTGGAGGATGGGATCGCCTAGTTTACTCCAACTTGCCAATTCATCTTTGTCGTGGTAGAGCTGTACAGCATTAGGAATTGTTGCTCTAACTATGAAAAACAGACCGGCCCTTGTAGCAACTGCTTTTACCTCTGTCCATTCAGTAAAAGAGCAGCAGATTTGCCCAAATTTTGCAGCCCCCAGACATCCACAAGCAGCAACCAGAACTTGAGGTTTCCTCAAAGCAGCAATTGGCACTGATTACGTCACCAGACCTGTTTGAATCTCTAAGTGACTAGCTATCTTCTTGAAGTATTGGGTTTTTTTAGTGATATTAACAGGTTCCTAATACTCCTCAGACGTGCATTGAAAAAAAGTACCAATAAACAAATAATATCGAAACAAACATGAGGCACAGATTAATCTATCACCCACCCGATTACTGCTAATGAATAGGGAATAACAGAATCTATTTAGGACTCCCTTGGAAATCATTTAGTCCTTTGTTCCAGAGTCTCCTAGATGGCCTGGTAAGTTGTCAGTAGAGTTGAGGAATATGTATTAACATTTCAGAAGTAAACCCACTGTGACACACAATCCAATTGGTGTAGACCATCCTTGCAAGGATTTGCTAGTTGTGTAAAATCACAGAACTGGATGACGAATCCGCAATCTGTATGACACAGCGAATGCAACCTGAAGATGATACAATTCCGTCATTTGATCCAGTAAAATGACACAATTTGAATATTATAGTTAGAAATCACAAAGAGAATTGAGGAGTTAAAATAGTCACGTAAGTCTCTTCTCGTGTATAATAGTTGTTGGATTAGATAGAATGCGAATGTTTTGACGTACTAATTCCACGAATGAAGTGGTTAAAATATGTGAAGCTTAAGCGAGCAAGGCCAGTAGTCAATAAAGTTTGGCACAAAATTAAAATGAAATCATCTGTGGCAGGGGCTGAGCACGAGGAACAGTAGTGGTAGTCCATCTAATTATATTGATCATTCATTAATGTACCGAATCATCTGGTTAATTTCTGTTTCAATCTCGAATTCACCCGAAATCGCTTCGTCGGGTAATCAGATTCCATCCTTTCTTGTTGCGACCATGAGAAAGATATTCATACATTTGGTGTACCACACGCATCACCGACACTTGAGAGGCGAGCCAATTGTGCCGGGGGCAATTACTGTTTAGAGAAGTTACTAGCACATTTCTTCACATAAGTGGTGCTGCAATAGATGCATTAGATAAAATCTCCCGCATGGTCTATCACTAGAAAATATGGCCGGGGAGAGCTGACTCTTCAATATGGTTTCGGCTGAAAGACTTCTCGTTCGTGGAGAGCTTGCTTGCCTCGAGAGTGATCAGATCCACAAGCTTAGATGATTATTCATGCTGGTGGCCTTGATGCACCAGAATTTTGTACCACCTTAGGTACTCTGCAACGTTGAGCAGGAGATGAATTGGAAATACTTTATGAGAAAGCAACATCTGACTTCCCCAAAAAGCATCCACTACAAGAAAAGAAGTCTAAATTATTGGCCAAAGTCCCACACCACAGAACTTAGAATCCTCTATGCCTTTATGCCCCTTTTGTGTCCATTGGTCAGATCTAGTGACGAACCCAGCGCTTTATCAACTAGGACAAGAATATAAGATATTTCTGTGCCGCCCTTGAATTGCTTGCAGATGTAATCATCAGTCTGATGTGTGTAGCAACTAGTGAAAAACCGAAGTCACAGAAGATTCCTTGTGATTTCTAAAGATGTTGGTGACTAATACAAAGTGGAGGACAAAAAGCTGTTCCTTTGAAGCATATGCTGAGCAGGTCCTGCCACTACAAACACCTACAAAAAGGCACTCAAAATCCCTCCAAGCTCTTCACTTTCCAAGCAGAGTAAGAGAAACTTCTCTCAGTCAGCCTCTGGATCAGAACTTGATTCATCAGGGGTGTATGACTCAGGTCCTGATTGGTCACGAGATGATCAGAAGGCGAAGATGCAGCTCCTGTGGCTATGGTTATGATGAGAAGGCAGGGTGACAAACAATGCCAAGGGACATCATTCAGGGCAACTCCTATCTTTGGCAATCTAGTTAGGTCTATCTGAGATTTTGATGTACTATGTGTCTGGATTCTTCAGGTGAAGTCTCTGGTCTTCTTGTTTGCAATGTCGGTTACGTCATGTAAATCTAGTCCTCATGCTGGTATGCTTCTTTCTAACTGTATAATACCGTCTCCCGCTTCTTAATATCGTGATGTAGGTGAAAGTAGATTCTGTGCGTTTGTTCTCTCGTGTAATCCAATCTGAACAGAAACCTTGAAGAATTTCTTCTCCTTTTGTTTTTCTAGTCGGCCATGTCTCTCGGGCTGTGTTCCTGACTCAAGAATAGTTTCTGGAAATACAAGAACTTCGATCAGCATATGGCCAAGCATTGACATTGAGCAGTGCATTAGCTACAAAACTCAGATAGTCCTGGAACCTGTACACAAAAAGTTTCCCGTTTGTGATCCCAACGAGATTTTGCAGAGCTTCCACATTAAGATGAATTCAATAATGTTATCGCAGCACAAGCAGGAGAGAGGGTAGAATTGGCCTGTCCAATATCCCAATTCGAAACAGGAACTCTCTGTTGAGATAACTCTACTCAATTACGTAATCATTGATGATGGTCAGCTTCCATTGATCCCCACATGAAACGACGATGGTTAGATTCTGCAAGAAATATTTTATAGCATCTTCCGTTTTCTTTTGCAGCTTCAACCGAAAAGATAGAAATCCTAGCATCATAGATTCATAATGGCTACTCTGAGGTCTCATCACCAAAATCCAGAGGCTCTGTCAGCAGTGACTCCACCGAGACAAAGCAGAAAAACTTAAATCCACTGAGGCAAAAATAAAAAGTTACTAGGTGTCCAACAACAACTAGAATGAAATTCCAAAAAGAAGCAAGTCATACTGCGCTTATACCAAACCATGTTCATCCAATTTTGCTTCTTTCAGCATATCCAATTCAAGCTTCTCCAATGTGCTTTCTGCTCTCGAACTTGGTTCATAATTATACCCTAGTAATAGTCACTGCACCACAAACTGGATGTCTTAAAAGTAGGACAAAGCCTCTAAGATCTGCCTCGATCAGTCCCTGCTTGATTCAAGGGCACCCAGATTGTCAAGCCAGCAAATGTGTGGAAAAGAAAACTTAAGGAGAAACATTGATGGATATAACATCAGGATAAGAATCTGAAAATTCTGGACTTCATGGTCGTCAAGTTGAAGCTTCAATCCAAATGAATATATGACAGTTACAGCTGACATCATGTCTTAAATGACAAAGACATACCTATAGCCATCATCAATCACTGTAGGGAGACCTCCAACTGCATCAGCTTTTCAGCTAGATCATGCTTCCCGCAACTCCGCAAGCCATCAGTAACCATGTCAAAGCACCGGGAAATGGGTGTAAAGCCAAACTCAGTCATCTCCACCAGGTAGTTAGCAGCCTCTACATACCTACCTCCACGTCCCGACAAGGTTATCAACATTGTATAAACAGGCCGATTAGGTGGATGCCCCTTAAGTTTCATTTCGCTGAAGAAACTAAATGCATCATCAAACTGTCCCCTCCTACACATCGCTTTTATTATAGGTGCATATAGACTAGGAAAAGGCTTATGTCCATCCTCAATTGATTTGTGCAGCAGCCTGAAAGCCTCATCAATCATTCCCGCCTTAGAAACAGCTGGTATCAAAAGTTTGTAAGTACCGATGTCGGGACATAGTCCTAGTTTGCATACGCTATGATAAAGACTAAGACAAAAATCAAGCTCCCCAGATTTCAGAATGGCTTCCATCAAAGAATTAAAGGTCCCAACATCAGGCACAAACCCTTCCTTAGTCATCTTCCTCACCATTCCCTTAGCAGACTCCAAATAACCTGCATTCAACAACCCTTCAATCAAAAGATCACGACCCCTCACTGGAGGATTAAACCCTTTTCTACTCATCTCCTCTAAAAAGTCCTGTGCCTCACTCATTTTACCAGCAGAACACCAGCCATTAACAAGGACTGCAAAAGTTCTCTTATCCGGTACCTCTCCTTTTCTGATCATCCGCCTGATCAGAGCATAAGCCCCATGAACATCTTAACTTCGCAAAGAGCAAACAGTAAAGAATTGAAAACATCAACATTCTGCTTACAATCAAAGTGCTTCAACTTATTGAAGATCTCGACTGCCTGATCAATAAGCCCATGCTTACCGAACTCCTCAATGATGAAACATGCAGTGTTTGGAGAAAGACCCAGACGCTGACTTTTCATTTGGTGGATTATCTTCCACATGGACTCATACTTCTTGGTTTGAGCCAAGATCTTGACAATCTCTTCGTATTCAACTGAAGTGGGGGCATAGGAAGCAGGCTGGCAGGTACAAGCCCAGTTGAAGAACCTTAACGATTCAGTGCCGCAGCGGGAGCAGGCACGAAGGACCCGGAAGACAAGGTCGGAACTTAGGGAAACTCGCATTTTGTTGAGGGTCCGCTCCATGTAGTAGTCGTGGCGAACAATGTTGGAAATGTGCTGGACAACTGCAAAGTAGTCATCTTTCTTGCGGGTTTGCAGAGGAGATTCATCGAACGAGGAAGTTGAAGGGAGGGTCTTTATGTGACGAAACAAAGAGACTGGGATTTGGATATTGGATTTGTGAAGTAGGAGGCGAGGAACTCCTGAGAAAAGCATTTTGCAATTGCCTGTCTCTGCCAACAATGAATGTAACTTCCATTCAAGGTTTCAAGTTAAGAAAATACCCAGTTCAGCACGGAAGCAAACCATGGCAGCCTTCAACGGCATTTCGTCGAGCAATTCATCTACAAGGAACAAAAGTCCAGGCACCTCCTAAAACCACGGAAAAAAAAAAACTCTGATGTTGGGTCGGGGAAGCCGCTGTTCTTGCACACAATCTCCAAAGAACTTCAATCAGCTGCTCGAAGTGGGTCCTGAAAGAAGCAAAGCCGCAACTTTCCCTGCGAGAGATCCCCAACTTCATCCGCGCGAACCGCGAGCCCGCCTTAGCCGAGAATCAGGCAAAAAGAGAGTTGGTGCCAGAGAAAACGCGACACTATCAAAGACGAATTCGGCTACTGGAACAGGCTCTAAGTTCAGAATTTCGTTTCACGACCCTGTAATTGCGATTATAAAACACAGGAGCTCCTCCACCTTCTTTGCTATTGATTTGTCTTTTCAAGTAAGGGGGGGTTCTTTAAAGGATGATGGGCAGGTTCCGATTTTCACCGGGCTTGCTTCGGAGACCCTGCTCATGATGGGCAGAATGTAATCGGGAGTAATGTGTGTCTCCACTGTCAAAGTGTTAGGCCTCAACTTCAAAAGCTGGACCCCTACAACTCGAACCGGCGATCTCGGAGTTCTACATATGACCCGAACCGCCGGCAATTTGAACCAATTTTTTCATCCTACACGAAGTAAACAACCGTTTCTAAGCCCCCTTGGGATTGATATATGTGGTTGGGGCGTTGGGGTATTTTCAATATAGGAAATCAATTCTAATTTCACCAATTTCGTGCAAAATGTCCCAAGTCAAGATCACCTGTACAGACCAAAGGTTTGGATTTATCTATTCCGGGGCTTGCAGATTGTTTTCTGGATATCTAGATAGCCAATTTCTATTGTTACCTCTTGTTACCTTCCAAGCCCGAACACATGCAAAAAAATTGCAGAAGTTACGGTACCAACTGTTCATTATGCATAGCAGTCTTACAAAAAAAAAACTGTATCTTGAATGTAATCCTGTGGTTATTGACACTAATCTGGAATTAACCCAAGCCAAAAGGAAGGGTTATCGAGGTTCACTTTCGGTGTTAACATGTGAGATGGAGTATTATTGTGTACAGGAACAGTAGCACTCTGATCTCCCAACAACGGGAGCAACAACGACTAGAGTAGCACAATAGTCATACAGAACCAATCAAGTCTCCAGGTTCTTCAGTTTCAATCACACTTCCTGCTAGCCGTTACTGCCACCGGACCGAGCACGAGACTCGTAGGAGAGTCTGACAGTTCCGTATATGCTCACTGGTTCGGCCATCGTGCCATTTCCATGATCTCCATCATTTGCCATCGGCCCTGAGGCCGGTGTAATGAGAACAATCCCAAGCTCCTTGAGAGACATAAGAACATCGTCAGTGAAGGGACTTTTCCACATGGAAGAATTCATTGAAGGAGCAACGAAAATTGGTTTGCTGTAGTCCCATGCTCTGACAATGCAAGTCAGCATATTGTCACATAAACCACCTGCAATCTATAAGAGGATGGACGTTAAAAATCAGAAGAAGTAAGATCTGAAGGAAAGGTATAAAAAGGTCATTCAATCTGTCGGATTCATCATGATAACACTTGCATAGCTTAGTGACCAAATTCTTACGCAGTGGAAGAGTAGAGCGCATCCCAATCCACAAAATTTGGCTTGGAAAACAACCTTTCAATAAGCATAAATCTTTCGGTATAGGAACTCACTCTGTTCATATGTTTAAGCACTTGTCTAGATGTGCACATCGATTGTCCTACTTCACTTTCATAAAAATTTAGTGCTCTGTCCTAGATGAACAGCCGAGGGAACAGGACAGAAATATTTGCAACAACTCCAGTAGTTCTAAAGATACTTTTGAGTAATGTTAAGATTAGGTTGATAAACTAAATGGGTTAAACAAATTATGTGATAATTTAAAAGCGATTATTAAAATCAGTGGGCTCATATATACGCCCATAGGGAATTCAGCACGTTCTTTAGTTAATGTATTTAGGATATCAATTGTACCATCTATGGCATTATTACACAATAAGGAGGTGAAGGTGACCAAGCTACATCATTCACTTAGGGATTAAACAACAACACAACTTTGCTAAAAGAGCCGAGAGAATTTTCCAGCTGCGCATCATTTTTGAGAACTTCTCTGAGATGACTAGTGAACCTTCTTAGAAGATTAACATAGAACATCTAAAACTTTAATATATATGTATATATATATATATATATATATTGTTTAGATGTTACAGACATAGATCAACCCCAAAAGTTTGCTGATGGATCTAATACAAAAGCAAGGAAAAGGATGATTCACAGACCAGAAAGAGTCTTGGAGAATATATGACCCTAAAATCTCAGAGTCCCGTATACCAAATGTAAATACTTCTTGCACTCCCCTTACTCAATACACAGTATATAAGGAAGGAGATTAGGCCAACTACTAGTACCAAGTTTAGTCCATTCTTTCCGGAGAGGAAGCTTAGAGTAAAACCTGACTTTTTGTTTCAAGGCCTGGATTGGACAGAACATAAAGGTTGAACTCTAGGTTAATAAAGTATGTGAGGGACTTCTAAATGACATAATCTGGACTTCCTATAACCATCCAGTTCCATGCTCTGATATCTCAAAATTGCATGTATAATTTACCTTGGCCAAAGTATTCGCTGATACGGGAGCGATGACCAGAATATCAGCCCATCGACAGAGTTGAATGTGGAGGATACCATCAGCCGTTGTTCCCCAACTTTTCCAGTCATCCACGTCTGTGTAAAGAACTACATCTTTAGGAATTGTTGCCCTATCTATGAAAGATAAGGCGTCATCAGTGGCAACCGCTTTTACTTCTGCCCATTTAGAGAAACACTGGCAGATATGCCCAAACTGTACAGCCACCACACACCCGCAAGCCGCAAGCAAAATCTGTGGTTTCCTGCTATCATCACCATATGGCATCAGTTGCCTTTCTGGGCTCTTCCTTTTCCTGGATTCACTAGCCATTGGCCAGAAGTATTTGGTGGGTTACCAAAGTTTTGCAACCTATCCTTAGATAGGGTTCTCAATGTCTGTTAAAGCTGATTCTAAAAGAAGAAAAAAATGAGCATTAACTCAGAAGCAGAGGTATAAAACATCAGCATTACAGTCAGCTGTATGCCATCCAACATCTGATTGTTTCTTTGGCCGTAACATACACTCAGTAACCAAACTTACTAGAAGGCTGCAATCAACGTGCAAGACCGGTTCCTAAGTCAAAAACCAGAACGAGTGATCGAGCCAACACATGTATCTGACTCCAAAGCATGTTAAGTTTTCCCCCTTACCAATCATTTCGATTCTCTCTAAGTTCCAAATGACAACTCTACATTCCAATCCTCATGCTCTGTGAAATCGGCTTACTCTGTCGACATTACACTTTCACATGAAAACGTAAGAAAAAAGAGCGCATCCCCTAGGAGAAAGCAATCAAGCAACTCACGAATACAAGCACGATCAATAAGCACAAACACCACAGATTCAGACACGTCGATTGGAAAAAACAGCAATCGCTCTGATATAACAATGATCCAGCAGCGACTCTACACGGAATCGAACACACAATCACAGAAATGGAAGCAGGACAACAATGCAGCCGCTTCGGACATCTTCCGATCGCGCGGGGAGCAAGATCCCGACTGAATATGGGAATCGAACAAACTAGAATTTCAAGTCCGGAATAGCTCGTCATGGTTCCTCATTGTTCGTCGCTTCATTTCTGCTGGGCGACGAAATCAGATGACTACGCATGCAAGCACGATTCACGAAGCTCGGACACGATCGTCACCTATTTCGATCGATCGATTGCTGACGAAAGGTCGAGAAAAACGAACCGAAGCAACGGCGGAATTCAAAGAACGACTCGCGCATGGGAGCGCTTGTTCGGAGTAGGTACGTACCAGAGCCATGGAGCTTCAGAGCGAGAGCGATCAGCGAGTTGAAATGGAGCGGGAAAAAGAGAGAGAGAGTTGGTGCAATCATGGTAGCCGTGAGAATATCAGGTTCATAAGTTTTCGAAAGAATGGCCCTCATAATTACTTTTAAGGGTAAATACCACCAAAAACCCTAAACTATGCCCATTATGACAAATATACCATGAACTTTTTTTTGCGACATAAAAAACCCCAAACTATGCCCATTGTGACACATTTACCCTAAACTTTTTAATATAACAGGAAAATATTTAAAAAAATAAAATTTTGAAGTCACTATTCATCACTCGTCCATCCACTGCTTGCTCAATGAAAAACCATCCCCTCTAACCAAAAAAATAAAAATTTGAAGTCACTATTCATTTTTTTTCAACACTAAATGGCATGAATAGTAACTTTAGAATTTCATTTTTTTTCAACGTTTTTTAACGTGGCACAGCGCTACTTGGATTCACGGTATATTTTTAAGTGCTACTTTTAAGTAGAAGGTAAATATGTCACAATGATATAAGTTCGGGATTTTTAGTGTCACAATAAAAGCTTAGGGTAAATGTGTCACAATGAGTATGGTTTGGGGTTTTTTATGTCACAAAAAAAAGTTCAGGGTAAATGTGTCACAATGAGTATTGTTTGGGGTTTTTTATATCACAAAAAAAGGTTCAAGGTAAATTTGTCATAGTGGGCATAGTTTAGGATTTTTGGTGGTATTTTCCCTACTTTTAATTATTAATTATTTATTTTTTTATAATTTAAAAAAGACTGTTATTTTCACGACGAATTATAAACAGTCACCTAATCATTTCTCTAAATGAAACAAAATTAAACGCAGCGATTTGAACACGGAATGAACTACATCCAAAATCAAACGCTCAGCCGCTCAGCAATCCTCGAAGTATGACAAGGGTAAGTGTTGACATACTAAATAGCTACAATAAATAACCTCCGAATGAAAAATTCTTAATCTAAAAACACCCTTGGCTTGATATTTAGTGCACATAGTTAGTAACTTTTTTTTTTCTTTACATGAAAAAAAGGAACTCAATGTGTTTGGGCTAGTAAACTTTTCGAGTGATTAAGAAACTTTTTCATTTGTAAAATTTTAGCGTTCAATCTAAAGAATGCTATATTTTTACTGTGAATAGAATCTTTTGATATCGAAAAAGTAATTTTGGACTTATTAATAACAAGCAATTTCCCTATTTCATAAGCAAATTTTTCGATGTAAAGGAAACTTTCAATCTTTCTTATTAACTCCCTAAAAAGATAAGTTTGGACATTAAGAAAACTTTTCACACGTCAAAGTAAAAGTTTCTTATGGTAGATAGAAATTGATTCGTGCTATTAGGAAGTTTGTTTTGAGAAAGTAAACATAGAGATAGCGAGTTTCATTCATGCATAATTGATAATTCTTTTTTAACATTACGTAACAGTAAAAATGCTAGTTGGCCGGTAATTTTTACATAACTGCCTGGTATGTGAATTATTTCTATAAAATTAAAGTATGCATTTTAGTAGATATGATTCATTAAAGGGCTGTTATTTTTTCCACTCCTCATGTGGTCTTGCACTCCCTTTTATTGTACTTTGACAATTCCATCCTTTGTGTGGCCTACACTGCTAGTTCAATTTTATATGGTTTTATTTTTATTTTATTATTTGATCGACTCTTTTTATTTTGGTTTCTTTCTTTTACAGTCGCACTTTCCTTTTTTTTCTTTCTTTTCACACTTCCCACTCGTCTCTGTATTTTCTTTCTTGCAGGTCATTCTCTCTCTAAACCTTTGCTCCTTCTTCTAGAAATCCCGTCGTCCTCCGTTTCTAATCATGCCTCCCATCAGTTTCTCTGTTTTTCCTTATAAGTCATGTTTTCAATGAAAAAAGGTTTTAGTGCACTTACGTGTGCAAAAAGGGAAGAAAAGAGAAAAGAGAGAAGTGATCGTCTTCTATTTTTGGAAGAAGAGAGACCTAGCCTCAATCTCTTTCCCCACTGTCCTCTAGTTTTCCTTTAAAAAGAAAAGAGAGTGAAGCGGTGCTTCTCATTATTACCTTTCGTGGGGCAAGAGAGCCTGTGCACGGAGAAAAGGGCTTGCTGAGAGGTTAGCGGTGAGCCCAATCCTGGCTAGGGAATATGAAGGACGACAGGTTGAGAGGGTAGAGAGGGAATGATCTGCAAGAGAGAAAATAGAAGATTTGGGGGGGCGAGGAAAGAAGAAGAAGTAAAGTGGGACTGCAAGGGGAAAAAGGGAAAATTGTATCATAGCCACCCAAAGGATAGGATGATTAAAATGTACACAAAAAGGAGTGTTACAACCATAAAAGGAGTGGAAAAGTGCAACCCTTCGTTAAATTGTGTCACATATAATATGAACATTCCTTTTTTCCAAAAAGAAAGTGAAATTCTTAGTTCATAATATATATATGTGTGTAGATGTAAAGTATATGGCTTCTATAACGGTAATAGTAAATCCTTATAATAGCATCGTAGAAAGGCAAATAATAGAATATATATATATTAGTTGGTGGAAGTAAAGAATTAGAAGCTACTCGCTAGGTGGCACCGTCATATTGGTGGTGTTATTGATTATCTGTGCACCTAATCACACCATATAATTTTTGCACCTTATCCTCGTTTAACAATCCACAAAGTACGCAAAGAGTTTGTAGGCCAGAGTAAGCTCGAACATCCAAGGGATGTAAGGGCAGAGGCCTTCGGTGTTCATCGCTAACGTTACCTCAACAGGATTCGAATCCACCTGCAAAGGGCCTCGCTCCTGGGAAGACTTGAAGATGACCCCTTCTCTCTCATAGCCCTGCCCTAGTGGGAATCTCGGATGTGCAAAAATTAGGAATTTGAATTTATTATTCTAAGACTTATTCTATTTGTTTTAGAAGAGGCCATGCAAGCCACTCGGACTCGACTTTTCCATAAGCAGACGAGGAAGCGAAGCTGTCCTACGAAGCGGTCTTTTCCCTCGACCGACTCAAATACAACAGTTGGACCTACTTTGATTCAAAAGAAAGGCGAAGGCTTTGGGCAACAAGTAAACGCTTTCTATCATAGTTACAGGGTTCCAAACCTTAACTACAACCTTAAGTACAAAAGAAAGGCTGCTTTCAGTTGGTTTTTCATAAGGGGCTATTTCTTGAGACGAATTCCTTCCGAATAAGGAAGGCCCGTCATGATAAAGAATATGGTTTTCTCTTACCCAAACGATTTACACCAAAGAAAGGGTAATTTATTCTCAAAACTCAAATTCTATATTAGATTCAATTTTTCACCCAACTTGAATCGGCAATCTTCTTACCAACTAATGAAACAGTTACTTAGATTTATAGTTATGACCAACAAATAGATGAACTGCTTGAGTTCTACCCATTAAATGTTCGTTTTTTCATGAAAAAATAAATTTCATAAAAACCATATTTTCCTAACAGCAATCACTTCTATACTTCCAAAACTGAAAGATGAAAAATATTTTTTTTCATCTACGAAAATAATAGATAATAAAATTATTGTGATACTAAAATAAATTTTTTAATTAATTAGTTATTTCAGCGTAAAAAAATGATTATTTTTTTAAAAAATTTATTTTTGCATAATTCATTTTTCCAAAAAAACTGAATTAAAAAAACTATTTTGCAGATTTTAACGCTACCAAAAGGAATTCATGCCCCCCGAGAGATGGCATACACAACCTACACCAACCTTTGTCTTGGAATATTCTCGGTTGCCATTGTGGATTATCTTTGATTTTAGAGGTGCGTTTGATTTCAAGTGAAATTGGAAAATATGTTTTTAAGGGTGAGCATGATCCTTGGATAGACCGAGAACCGGAGAACGAATTATGGTTCCGGTCTAGTTCTTGATTTTGGTAAAACAGGGTCTGGTTCTCGTTTTGGCTTTTAGGAACCTTCGGTTCCCGATTCCGATTTCTGGTTCTACCCTAGACCTGAAGTACGAAACCACACCCAGAATCGGATCATACTAGTTAATTTTCTCGACAAATTTGGTTAATGAGGTTTGTGGATGAGCATAAAATTTTTCTTGCTAGTATGGTTTTTGGTCCTATAAAAAAGAGATTAGGATTGATCAAATTTTCGTTTAGAACCATCTTTTTTTTTTTAATTAAACGCACCTTCTTCTATTTTCTCAAATTTGGCATTATTGGTTGATTTCAAATGTCTACATAGCTACTCAAAAGGAATCGAGCACTATAGATTGATCTGCTATCCATGTCGGGTCAAAGAGAAGAAAAAATGTCGAATAGTAATTGAAAATACTGCGGTATAAAATTATTTGGTCGCGTACCAACAAGTTCCCGGCACTCCGGAATCGGACCTGGAACAGTGACAGGGGTAAGTTCAGGTTTCAGGTATGGCAGGGTAGGTTCTAGGTTTCAAAATATAAGGAATCTTACTAGCTGATAAGTTCTAGATTCCAGATGGAACTTACCCGAAACCTGAAAGGGCTCACCCACTAATATTTTTCTTTTTTCATTTTAGAGAATCATTTTTCTAAATTTACATGTTCCCTATTTTTGGAATGTAAATTATCGACACCATGTTATAAGTGGGTATCTAAATTCTTAGAGGCTAAGGTACAATCCAAGAAACCCAAATCCCTTTTGGCCAAACATTCTGGAGAATTTTGACGTTGTATTTTGGGCACCACCGTCCTTGGACGGGGCGGCTTCAACGGCGCTGTCTTTTCGGGTGGTTGGCTGGACTGAGTGGGACCGCCACCCGTTCGCCAATCAGAACGCCATCTTAAACGAATAAATATACGTAAAAATAAATAAATTATATATCTGTAATGTAAAAAGATTGGCGTTGAACGATTGAGATGCGTGACTAACAACGCTCTTGTTGTCCATTATTTCGCAAACCCATGCGCACATATACAGGTTAAATTCGGATAGCCCCTGTACAGGGAGGGATCCAAGGGTATAAAGAAGGGGGGATTTAAACAAAACAGCTCTAAAGTGAGCCAAAAAAAATACAACATAGTGTATATTACAATCGCGCAAAAAGATATATCCTAAGCATTGTGACTGCCCCGCCGGGGGGGTGGAGTGAGATAACAA
>JAGVVM010004841.1:0-35221 GCA_019149425.1 Psidium friedrichsthalianum | reverse complement strand
CGTAGAAGCATCTCATAAGATTTGGTCCCTAGCAGTCAGCCTTTCGGAAGCAATCGTTTCAAAAAATTAGTAAGATACAAGCCCTGAGCGACTGTCCCCCTCTTATGAAAAAAGACCACTAAGACGGTTTGATTCGTTGATTCAAGGAAATCAAGAGAAAGGGAGAGATTTTTTCTGTTGCTCCAATGGTTAGGTCGAAGCACATGCTTTTCGTCCATTCCTCAGCACAGCACGACACGAATAACAAATGGAATGTTAAACAACCTTACTCGACCTACGATATCGCGCCTTCTGACTCGCTTTGTAGTTGAAGAACGAAGAGGTATCCTTGCATACAGTTTGGCGGTACCACAATGGTCGCCGAAACAATTTACGATCACAATTTAAGTTGACAACTCTGTTTTAGTAAAGAGGGACGCAAAAGGCTCAAAGTTCTTCTCACTGCTTAAATTCGCATTATACCCGATGAACGCCGAACCAAGAAAAGCAAAGTGGCTTCCAACGGACAATATTTCCCCACTCCATGGAATCAAAGCCACCCCAGAGGGAATCAATTCGTAGCTTTCCCCACGTATGTCGCAACCTTTTTTCTTACCATGATTCACAGGTCACGGGTGGGCATGACCCGGGCATCTACATATCATTATTTCGAATTTGTCTCTTGAAAACTTTGGAACGTTGGCGCAATCATCAAACAAAAAGTGAAGGGAAATCTCTATTACTCAACTGCAGAGAACCGCCCTTGCTGAGTATCCTTTCCAAGTTGGCTTAACATGACAATCACGATACTGTTACGACCTCTGCATTGCACAATCCCCGACAAGGAAAAGGCTTCCACAATGACGCGAGTCACGAATCAATCGTCTCCATCCAACCGATAAATGAACTTTGTTCCGATATTCACTGGTTTATTCATAATATGTTTTAAAAATTGTTGTCCCTGCAGCAGACCCATCTCCTATGTCAAAAAGCATTTCTGAATACCTCCTCCCTCCTCCTCATCGACAGAAGTCCCAACTATACAAGTAATTCTTAGACTTTCTTTAAAGTCCACCCTATTGGAGGCCGCCTATTTGTTGGTGAAAGTACAAAGTTACCTCTTGAGATCGCTGAAGTTATGCGTTGCTTTCACAGGAGACCTCCCGTCTCTTTTTGTTCTTTTCTTCCAGAATTGTCGACTATCTTCGGATTCTGCTTTCTGAGTGATAGAATCCCCTCCTTTAACTTAGGGAGTAGCCCATTCAAAGTAGGGCAAAGAGCCCCTCTCGCGGAGTCCAATTACCCGCATCCAAAGAAGAAACTCCCGTGCTTTGGTCCTGGCTTCCGGACCATCCGCTTGTTCCTTTTCACCGCCAGCAGTAGCAGTAATTGTGGTGGTCTTTTGCGGGGTCAGTTTGGACCGGTTGGAAATTTAGCAACGTCAGATTCAAGTTGCTTCACTTTCGGTGACTGTGGGATCGAGCTTGTAGCGGCTGTCCAGGAACTGCCGCATAGCCAGAGCTTCAGCGGACGGCCACATCAGCGTGTTGGTTATGGTGAACTTGAATCCCCGGTGCATAAGATGGGGCAAGAAGGCGGGCAGTGTTTTTGCGTCATCTAGACCGCAGTGTGCACGGCCCCTCCCAAACCAGGCCCGCTAGCTGACAGCTTCCTTTAAGTTGCATCTAACAGCACCAAATACTTCATGGCATGGAACTTTTAGGTTTATCCATCTAGCAGAATTCAAAATAACAGTAGTCAACATAAAGCATCAAATCATGTCCTTATATTGATCTAGCAACACTGGGAGCTAGCTTTTCATGGCTAAATAGTGCGCTCTCATGTAATTTTAGCCAGCTATCATTGACGTAACAAACAGAACAAACTTCCAGAGACGTTCAAACTCCATAAGTAGTAATTCAGATGATACTGCAAAGATTAGACCTAATTTTATTCATGTACAGTTCAAAATAAAATAAAAATAGAGGAACAAAATCCATCAAAGAAACTACAGAAGCTATCTACCATATATGCCTATTCTGCAGTACATCTTCGTTAAACCGCTGCTTTATTAATGAATACTGCCAAGCAAAACCAATGAAATTAATTATTGAGGGCCAGATGCCACATTGCACTCTCTAGTCTCTACAAGGAAAAGCTCAGAGCATTTTTAATGATGAAAAGTAATGTACTCAAAAGCAATGCGCACATACCTATTAAAATATGGGGGTTTCCTAATCTTCTTACCTGGCACTCCTGATTCCAACATAACTTCTACAGTCCCAATGTTGACCATGTCACCACTGCAAAGTTAGTGGTGTTAAATCCCCTTCTCTTCAAGCCACTTATCATGCATAAGTAGGGCTTCACACTAAAGAAGCGCCTCTGCTACCTGCAGTAATAAGGTCTGTCATACACGTCTTGCTTTTGTAACGCATGACCAGCACAAACAGTCGCACCGACCTGTCACACCACATGTTGAGCATGCAAACATGGAGGCAGGCAACAAAACACACATTTGCATTAACTTTGCGGGATAATTTATCACTCTTCTTCAGATAATGGAGGAGCTCAAGGCTTCGCTTTCTCTATGCCTCCCTCTTTCCCCTAAAACACTATGAAATTTTCCAACAAACAAATTAATTCATTCTCTTTTTCTTTCTGTAAGAAAAAGGATTCTCCACTAAGCATGGCAGTGTAATGTTTGGGTTTAGCGTGAAGAGTTTATATAACTCTTGTTCTCTGGCCATAAGTTTAATCCATAGACGTTTTCATTTGAGAAGACAATAATTTAGCACAAAAAACTTCTTTGCAGGTATGCCCTGGCTACAACTGGGATAGTCTACTAAATAAGAACTCCTCCTTTTGGAATTTCAAACAATGGAAAATGGCCTGAAACTAAATAAATAGCGACTAATTAAGAGAGTGATAAAATAACCAAACACTATAGAGAGCACACACGACTCTCTTTACAGAGAAAATTATGACCACATAAAGATTGATTTGTATATGATTACCTCATTCTTCGAAAATAATAGATTAATCAAGTTAAGTTATACAAATTTCTTTTATTCGATGTTAAAGATGAGCTTCTAGCTATGTTATGTAAACTTTCGTTGCCTAAGTCCAGGGACAAATGCACATCCACACACGCACATTATCAGCTCAGTGATGCACAAAATTGCCTACTCAGATTGAAGTGTACCAGATATTAAAATCTAAACTACGCAATTAGAAAGAGAATAAAATTAATAAATGATGCATTTTCACGTTCACAAGTTTTGAAATAGACTAGTTTTTTTTTTTTTTTTTTTTTTTTTTGATATTGAAGAGATCGCAGATAATTTCTAAATGTCTATATAAATCTATAAAACGTATCGAACTATTCATACTTAAAATCATTTCCCAATAATCATAGAGTAAATAACGAACCAAATGTTTCACGTTTTTTATTATTAATTCTATGCACTTAAGTATGAAGGTGATCTGCTTACTACTTTTTCTACTCTACACCCCCATGTTGAAACACACAAAATATAGCTAGTTACTAATATGATATTTCTATAAATGCTTGTGCTATGTGATGGATTCAAAAAAATCACCCTTATAACACAAATGCTATCATCAAACAAATAAGATCCATAATTGGGTCAATTACTCTAGCTAGAAAGGCATTTAGAAATTTAGGGTTAAGTACAGATTTGGTTCTTTAAGTTCAGCATTTGTGCAATTGCTCCCTCCAACTTGTATGTTGTGCAATCAAGTCCTCGAACTTTTTGGATTTGAGCAATTTTGTAGTCTAAGTTTTGTCTAGTGCAATAAAATCATTTATCTTTCTCAATTTGTGCAATCAAGTGCTTTGTTTACCCCCTACAACTAATTAGTTCTATCACAATTTCTTTTGTCCTGTTTTCTCGTTTGTTTTTTGCTCATTTGACGCCAAATTAGCATAAAGTGTTATTTTTGTCAATAAGCAGTGCAAGTCATTATTAATTTGACAGTTTAACTAAAGTGGTTGATCAGAGGATTTGTTTTGCACAAATTGGAAAGTAAGAGGAATCGATTGGACAAATTAAAACTTCCAGGACCAATGGACGACCCAGAAATAGAGCACTTGATTTAACCAAATAAAAGTTAAGTGGACTAAATCGCACAGGATGTAGAGACTAAATCTGTACTTAACCCGAAATTTAACATGCACACACAATATTAAGAATTTGTGATGAAGATTTACACGCGCCTATACATAAACATGTTAAACAGTTATGAGTTACATTAAGAATTTGTCCATTAACAAAAGGAAGGTTAAGTTGGAAACATTGACATTTTTGCAAAAATAAGGACTATAAGCACGTGGACTATAATTAGATTTGTCAATAAGTTTAAAGTGAAAATAAAAGGTGTTTTTAAGCTCTATAGATCCGGACCTTCATTCAATTGAAAAACCATATTGCAAAAACATATAGGCACATCTCTAAGTAGTGATGCTATTTGTTAATATAGAAAATTCGTCATGATCTAGAAAACACATGTGGGTATTAGTTTTGATTACCTTATTGTTGGTTGGTAGTTGAAACTATCTCAATTAATGCCAATGTGCTCGTGTGAGAGCCTCTATATTACCCATAAAATATCTCTAGGGATTTATTACTAATAAGGTAGATGAGGAGATGGCTTCTTCTATCTAACTTTGCAAAAAATATCATCATGATGACAGATAATGTTGGTATCATTTAACCATGCTGCTGACAAGGTGAACCTTTCAAAAACTAAAACTTTTAACCAGTGCATCAAACGGGCCATCCACTGTTTACTATGAAAGTGAACCTCAAACACTACCAACGACAAAGGTTAAGGACCTCTACTATGTCCAATTCTCCTATCAACCTTGCCCTAGTCAAAACCCAATTAGCATCATCCCGCCCAGACGTAATCAGGGTATCGAATTGAGAAATTTTCTTTTTGGGGAGTGATTACTAATCAAACCAGGCCAATGAACAATCCTTCCTGAGAAAAAAAAAACACCATATAGTTCCACGTCCTTATGAGATGATCCTCCAGATACAACAAAGGCAATACCCTATGCGACAAGAGCTTTTGACAATATCACTTGATAAGACCAATATCCTACAAGGCTCATTTACTGGATGACCATAACCTGCTGCCAGTGAAGTCAAGGTGAAGGTGGCACCTATAAAGCATTGGGAATTCCCAAAATGCCCAAGAGGTAAAAAGAGTATAAGAAGCACATGTCCAACAGCAAGGTATGGGAACTCAAAATAAGTAATTATCTTAAAACAAATACAATCATAGATGATATGCAAGTAAGTGCTACGGTTATTCCTCTCAGTTTTCATGGAAACTATTCCCAATTAAATCTTTTCTAATGTCCAAGTAAAAACAAATCAACAAAAAAATACTAATGAGCTTGCCTCACTACTGTCGCAAAAGTTCAAAACTACCTCGACTTTCTGCTTCAATAGTATAGATTGTCTGGTCCTGAAATTTCTTTTTGGTGCAATACTATGGCTGAATTTTTTCATTAAACTGACAGAAGGGCCTTCTAAAGAGAAATTATTTTCTGAAACCAATCCAAATGATCATGAGATCGCCTTGGCGCTTTGCAACTGATTGCCTCAGTGCAAAGCACACGCCTCGCTGGACATGCTTAACCATGATTCCCCATAAGAGAGAACCACAGCCTAGCACTTTTGACCACACTGTCTGCTGCCTACCCTATGAATAGAAGCCTCGCTCTGTTATGTCTGGTTATTCCCTTGTAATTGGCCAAGCATTTTTACTATGAACAACCCTACATAGGCCAAAGATTCCCCAGAATTAAGTCCGAGTAGCAATTAATTGGACTAGAACACTCAAACAGCAAACGGAAAATCTAAAGATGTTATTCTCCTCTACGTAGTTACAGATTAACAGATCATTTACAAAGTAATACCATCAGCGGTTGTTTCCCAAAACAGTGAATTTGGGAAGGATTGTCAATTGGAAAGGGAGGGTCAACAAATGAAAGGACGAGTGCTTTCAGGTGTAAAGTCTGATCTGTTTTCCTTTTCTTTTCCTCATCAAGATAACAGAAAAATAGTATTACGATAGTAATACTACAGTATTATATGAACTATCTGTGTAAATAGATGGAAAGATCTTCCAAAATAGCAACATAAGGATCTCCCTAAGGAATGCCAACTTAAGCCCGAACAAGACTAATTCTAAAAAGAACAGAAGAAGAAGATTATTACTAGACAGAATTGTGCAGCCACCTAAGTGATCTCCATGTTGATGCCAAGCTTTAAAGAATGTCTACACGTGAATGAGATCAAATTGAATATCCAAAGTCTGGGTGTTACTTCATAAGAACAAAAACCATCAAATAAATGTCTAGCACCTAGTGTATCTGGAAAACCTTCGTCACATTGAAGTGTAAGATATGAAATATCTGGCCAAGGCAGCATAATCCTAAACAGTCCCCTGGAGGTCAAGCGATGAGTCCTAAAACTTGTAATAAAAATGAATGAGAATGCGCTATCCCGACCATTCCTCACAAATCAGATGATACACAAATGAAAAGTAATGCAGCAATTGGGCCTGTGGTCAACTAGCTAAACATTAACAAGTTGTGCATAAGAATACAAATAGAGCCAGCAGGATCAACTGTGTACCTGGGGTTGCTGGATGCCTGTAAGCTCTTTGCAGAAATCACTCAGAAGTTGATTGTAAGTAGGACGCACATATATCTGAAAACAGTCTTCCAGTTCACCTGTCATGCTATTCACTAAAACAGAAGGGAACTCAATGATCTCTTGGGGGTGAGGATTCTTATCTCTGTCACAGGTAGCCTCAAAATCTATAACCACAAAATACTGGAACTCTTGTGACCGAGCATCCGGTTGATAACTTTGTGATGACATCCTAAAGGGTACATACTGAAACCGGTTGTCGATAGGAAAACCATACTCATAATTGAGCGGATAATGATGAGCTTCAAGTGCATATAAGTGGTTCTGATGCGCCTTCTGAAATTCAGGTTGAAAAGCTGGCCAATTCTCAAAATCTTGGTGATGCATTGGACTTCTGTAACCTTCAACTGAAGGTAAAGGACGTCTGGCTGAATTTGTCTTTAGGGTCCATATTACCACTTCCAAAATGGGTAGTTATTCCATCTTTTCTCTGAAATATCCATGGATACGATTCCCTTGGAAATGCAAATTACCAGGGAATACATTATTTTGGAGGCATCCTTGGATGCCTCACAATATTTTTGCATGTTCCTGCTAAAAGGGCATAGATTAGCCATTACTCCAAAAGATCGACAACTTTGATTCATTCCAGACAAAAATTGAAGCAATGATCGGAAACGAAACATCACTTGTACCATAGTAGCAGCCAAAACATAGCAGGAGAGAGGTTTCTTTGTCACAAGGGCAGTTGCAAATGTATGTCTAACATGGTCATTACAGGTAAACGATTCACATCTATGGAATCATGTCGAGTTAATGAAAATTCAAAGTAGACATAGGAAAATTCTATCTACAAGCTATGATATGCACAATCCAAAGGAGAAAGCAAATTGTAAAGTGCATCCTATTGTGGATGAGTTTGGGAAAACTTTGCATAGCAGCTTTGGACTTTGAGTGAAAGTAGCTGGGTAAATGTTCTGGGTTTGGGCTCCCAGAGTCAGAATAATTACCAAACACCATAACTTCCAATCAAAAAGTCCAAAGCAGCTTTCAAAGGTTCCCTAAACTCACCCTACATCTCCAAAGTAGTATGCAGTTATATACTACGATGGATGCAGTTTTCTCCCTGAAAAAATATCTCATTCTTTTCCCTTAAGAAGTACTGTGAAGGAAAATGACGTGAAACACCAAGTCTAGACAAGTGCATACTCCGTATTGCAAGCCCCAAAATAATCTCCGATGATTCCACAACTCAAGAGCAGATCCAACCCAAGCATATAAAAAAAAGATGAATTGCCTAATTGGCCAAATGACGAAGATAGATATTGCTATCAATAGATTGAGATTATTGTAGGTCATGATCTTTCTGAAAGTAGCTTTCTAAGCTAACTAGAAACTTCGATCTCACGCAGAAAGACACGTTGCTCCCCAGCTCCAGAAGCACAATCTCCTGCCCAACACACGTTCCAATTCCAACATACACAAAAGTGGTCGATTAACATGCACTCAGGAACATCAAGATACAGCTTTAAGCCCTGATTGCACCATTAGCGTCACAAACAAATTCTAGAAGCATAGGAACTGTCATTTCGCAAAGCTTCCCCATTCTAATTGCTAATCTAGATCTTGATTACAGACACTATTTCTCTATGTTTCTCTCAATGACAGCACCTTTCAGTAGTAAGTGACAAGGAGCAAGTCTAGCTAGAACTTCACCGCCACAAGCCCGACAAAACACGAACTTGCGACTAATGCACCCAAAAGACTGTATTTTTACGCCACGCCATGCAAATCGCAAAGAAAGGGCATAGCAAAAGCACAAAAGAGCCAGAAATTCAGCAAGCAAAACCACACCAAGCACACACCTATCGCCACCCGAACCGCATAAGAAATTCAAGAATCGCAAAACCACCGCACTCCGAGATCAATCAATTGCAAATGCACCACCAATCACCAGCATCACCCCGATCACGGGTTTTGGCACAACCCAAGAACACGAAAACCATACCCACGAATCTAAAACAATTCACGCCCGAACAGACGAACAAAGGACAAAGGAAAGAGATCGGGCGCCGAGGCGAATCGCACCTTTATTCTCGAGGGCCATCAGGACCTCCAATTATCAGACGCATCAGATCTCCCTCCATGAAAACCCACCTGAAATCGACCAAACCGGACAAACCCACGAAGGAAAACATCCGCACGTAAGAAATGGTCATTCATAGGTTACATTTTTCACTCGAGGCGTTACGGGGAAAAGAAAACGAGGAGGAGGAGTGAGATCGAATTGAAGAGTTGAAACGACAAAAACGAAACAGAAAGACAGACAGAAGGAGAGCAGAAGAAAAGTTTGGAGGATTGCTTACATGGTGTGATGGAGAAGGAGAGAATTCGGGTGGAGGAGGGACTGATCATGTGAATAGTTGAAGCAAAAGAAACAAGAAGAAGGGGAAAAAAAAAGGAAAATTATTTTATAGCAGAAGAAATTGGCAAAATTAAAATATAATAAATAAATATAAATTAATACTTGGGGAGGAGGAAGAGTAGACCCCACGTCACTGGTGGTTTTATCCGCTACTGTGGACAGGGATATCTTGCGGTGCCCACGCGCGTATCGTTCGCGTGCTTCCACGCGCCCCTTCTCCTTTCCCTTTTCCATTTTGCACTCTCTTTTGCCCCGTTTTTTTTTTATCTCATCTTTTCCATTTTTGCACTCTCCATCGCTAATTAGCAATCTAAATTTCGAATAATCATTTTGATTAAGATCATTATTTAATTCCATATGATTATTATTACCCGCTTCTTAAATTAATTTTTTGAATCTTTCGAAAATTTCGAGTTTTTCTTTTTTCGAATGTCCTTTTATTTTACTATGGCTAAGTACGATGCACATGATAACCTTACAAAAAAAAATCAAGACATTGAATGGGGGAAAAAGTCCATGATATCGGCAACCTACTTGGCAAGCATGCCGGAAGGGTATAAAATTACAAGTTAACAGCTTTAAAACGTAGTCCGTATTTTCTGCCACCTCGGCTCTCCCACAATGCAGATTCTCTCTCATGGTTTTTTCGCGTCTCTTCATCCATGCTAACTTATTGACTTAACCTCTGAGAGTTCTGGAGTCGAGCATAAAAGCTCTTTTGGTTCCCGATCAAGTCCTCGAGAGATTCGAGTCAGCACAAAACGGTAAAGAAAAATCATGAATCCGCGAAACCCCTTTCATAAGTACAAACCTTCCCTATTTGTTCTATTTTCCATAAGAGAAACATAATGAGTATTCTTTACTTTGGTCGAAATCAATAGTAGATATATGAAATTCAATGAAGTTTGATATGCATAATGACATGCACACATGCAGTAAGATGTAACTTAGCAGTACACTTAAAAGAAAATGCAGCAAACTTCAACTTTTCGCCGACGATAAGGGAAACATTTTAGTAAATTTTTTTAACCACACAAAACGTTATAATTTGATTGACCATATGACACGAAAGTCAAAACTTAAAGGGGTGGCGTATTATCGAAAAATTCTTCAATCTACTACAATCGTGCGAAATCAATTTTAAACATTTGATGATTTGTCAATTTAATCATTCCGGCTAATTTTGATTAGAAATTGAAAATGTGGACAACGGCCAAAGGCTGCGTGACGCATCGTTGACCCGGATAATTTTATAATTTCTCTTAAAATGTGATTTCTCATAATTTTTTATTTTTTCTCTATTTTTTTTCTTTCCTTTATTTCTTTTTCCTTTTTTGCATTCTAAACCGAGCGAGGTGGCTGGCCAATCCTTAGTGGCCATTGGGCGAGGGCCGCGAAGAGCAGAGTACATGGAAATGAGATCTTCATAGCATGTTTTGGTGCATGGTACATGCTAATGCCAATAACATATTTAGGGTCGTACATGTCTCTCTCCACACACATTTCGTCACCTCTCTCTTTATATGGAAATAAGATTATAGAGAAAATAATTAGACTCATCCCGATTTCTTCTAGTAAAAAAGTTTCTAATGATGTTCACGGACTTGACATGTAAGTTATAAAACATCTTTAAATGCAAAGCCATGTTCAAAGTTGAAAAATAAATCTCTCTATTCTATCCTAAATTGTGTTTCTAACCAAATAGAAATGTCTATTTGGTTTATATATATATATACATATACATATACATATATATTTTGCCTTTCACAATATAAGTAAGTAGCAATTCATGGATTCCAATTGCCCAAAAAAATGTATTTTCAGTACACGCTTAACCAAAATCGAAGGCCTATTTGCTGAAAAAAGAGTCAGAAAATTCTTAAACCTATTGCATTTGTGTCGATTTAGTTTTAAATCTTTTAATGTGCTAATTTAGTCATAAACCTTTCGATTTATAGCCAATTCAGTCTTCTAGCTAATTTTGGTTAGATGTTGCTGACATGGACACCAAACGCGCTGATATGGTCATTTTATTAATAATACTATAATAATTTTCTTTTTTCCTTTCTTTTTTCTGTATTTTTTTCCCTCTTTCCTCTAGTGGCCGATGAGGGCAAACATCGACGATGGCTGGGCTCACCAACCATTGAAGGGAAGAGGGGAAAAAAGACCCAAAAGGAGGAAAAAAAGAAAATTAAAAAAAAAGTGAAATATTATTTGAAATTTTCCATGTCATTGTAGTCCGGGTCGCGGACAGCGTCCACGTCAGCAATATCATGTCAAAATTAATCGAAATGACTGAATAGCTCTAAATCAAAAGATTTATGATTAAATTGACACCATTAAAGGGTTTAGAACTAAATTGGCACCAATATAGCAGGTTTAAGACTTTTGCGATACTTTTTCGGTCAATCAACTAAAAGGTGTGTATTTTAATTGTAAAAAAAAAAAGCCCATCCGTATATTTAATATATAAAATAGTAGTTTGCCTATTTTAATACCCAAACAGAAACAACTCCTATTTTGCCACTCACTTCATTAATCACTTTTACCTTAAAAACTAGAATAACCTTTGTTTTAACATGAAAACAAACAATGTCTAGATAAGCAGAACTAACATCGAGCATCACTCTAGACACAAACTATCATTAACGAACAGAATAACATTTCTTTTTTTTTTTTTCTCGATCAAGCATTCAAAGGGACATTAGAATATCATCACTACACATTAAAAACATCGACTTACATGGGCTCGTCGCTCTTTAACCGGCCCAGATAGAAGATTCCCGACACAAGGAATCGGCCCAATCGCTCTCGAGGCTTAGCTCAACCAGTTTATCATATTAGAATAACCTTGTTTTAAGCCTCTACTTTTCCGATCTTTCACGAAACAAACGTGATGCTTGCATCGGACAAACATGTGTAATTGTTCTTCGGCCCACTAATCAGCCAACTTCCTAGGCTAACAATGCAGGGCCCTTAGCTTTATTCCGAGCCCCTTAAAAAAAAAAAAAAAATTTGGGCCACATCTGCTAAACGGATAAAGTTCTTCAAGAACTCAGCGAGATTTACGTGGTCTTGAAATTAATTAGGAGCCGTGGTTAAGCCGCCCTTACTTAGAACACGGGTGACCCCGTAGAGCTGCTGTCCAAGCAATAGCCGATCACGAGGTCTTAGGGGTTTCAGTTGCCGATCGATCGGCCGACCCGGTGCAGCCGGCGAGAGATGGATTCACGAGCAATGCTAAGTTAGCCAAGTTTGGTTTAACCAAGCGGGGTATTGAAGATGCAATACCGGCCCGCGCTATCCTTCGGTTTCCCCAGATGGAATTGCTTATGGTTTAAGGTTTTACATATGTATAGACAGATGGACAGCAACTTGGACCTTTTCACCGTGAAAGTACATATGCATCTGTACAAATATGCATCTTGCTAAGGGTGTCGAAATCGAACCGAAATTTTCGCCCATTTTGGTTTTGTATTCGATTTTCAATTCAAATAATCTAACAATAACAGTTCTTTTTTCGATTCGAGTTATTTCGGTTCGGTTAATCGAACCAATTGAACTAGAAATCTTCATCTTTTTAAAATTAGCAATTTGGGAAAAAAAAACCATTTTTTTTTTTATGTATTTTTATTTTTTTTTCTTCTTCTTTTCTTTTATTTTGTTTCCTTTTTTGGTGCAAAGGACCAGTGGGGCTATCGGCCATTGGCTGAGGGCCGGTGACCTCCGCCAACCTTTGAACCAAAAAAGGGGGAAAAAGAAAGAAAAGGGAAAAATAGAATAAAAAGTGGAAAAAAAAAAAGCCAAAAAAAAAAAAACGAACCAAACTGGATTTTTGGTCGGGATCGCGATTCGGTCCGGTTCAGCCGTTTAATTAATGGTTCGATTCGGTTTTTTTTTTTTTAATTAAAAGACCGAACAATTGACACCCCTCCATCTTGCCAAAGTGAAAAGGACACAAATCCAGATGATCACTGAAAAAGAAGTGGTAAAAGGAAAGAGAGACCCTTGCTTCACAGCACGCGTGGAGCTTCTAATTGGCGGAAGAGGGGCAAACTTTTCTTTTTTTTTGGGGGAGCACTTCGTGCGAGTGATTGATCAATCAGGGAGGAGAAGAAGAGTCCAAGGCAGGCAGGAAGGAACGAACTCAGAATAATGGGGAAGATTCTATTCCAAACACGACCGACTGCTTCAGAAAGCCCAGACAACCGGTGCTGTGGACATTTTCATGCACACACCCCCCATCACATGATCTTTCTCAGCCCTCCATGTGACCCCTCTGCACGGACAGAGACAAGACACAGAGAGAGATATGGACAATCTGTGGACTCTAGCAACAAGAAGGAGATATCTTGGAACCCATCTCGGGACTAGACTTTACTAATGCATTGGTTTGAGTTTGCATTGTCGCCAAGTGAAGTGGTAGCTCGAATCGCGGTCAATTCAATCATAAACCTTTTAATTGTGTTAATTTAGTCCTAAGCCTTCTGACAATTTATCGATTTAGGTATTCCGATCGATTTTGACCTGAAATTGCTGACGCCTATGTCAGCTGCCATACACGGCACACCAACGTGAACAATTTCTTGCATTTAAAATATGTATCATTTTCATTCTTTTCTTTTTTTTTTTTGTTATTATGGTTGGCAAGGGTCGAGCCCCTGTAAGATCCGCAAGGGCGACTTTTGCCCAAGCCGTCCTCCTTCACTGGATTTGGTAAGGTTCGTGCTCGCGGCCTGGTGAAAGCTTATTTGTAGCCAATGACTCTCGCTAGACACAATAAAAAAGATAAAAAAAAAAATGAACTTTTAAAAAATTTATAAAAATTATCTGTATTAGCACCGACATGCTATGTAAGAGGGCTGCACGTCCGTGTTAGCGATTGCTGATCAATGACTAAATTGATAAATCATCAAAATTTTTATACCTATGTTGATCGTTTTGTAATAATGTAGGGTTTTTTTGGACAATTTTCTCGAAGAAAGCACCGAAAACCTTTCCAAATGTATGAAACGTTGGCATGACCTTTTAGTAATTTCCTTAAAAGATAATTGGAAGTTAATAATTTTATGTCTAATATATTTCTTTAAGTCTCCAATATCTAATTGTACCCATTTAGAGGGTCCCACACAATTTGTGTGGTGGTGTAGTCAGACGTGATGTTTGTCTTTTCCCCCTTTTCTTACCCTTTTGTGAAAGTGAGTTTCCGAGATGCTTGAGAATTTCGAAGAAGTGTCAGAGAAGAAGGAAGCATACTGAACAACTTTCTTTTAAATTGACTTTTAAAAATAATGAAAAAAAAAACAGAGCACAAAGATCCCCAAATCATGTGAGGATTCGATTGGAACTTCCAATTTAAAAGATCAATATAGTAGTCTCTCGAGAGAAAACATTGAATCCAAGTAAGTTCTTAAATTGCTTTGTTTGAGATCTCATCCGAATCACGAGATCCTTCATAACTATAGTAAATAGGGATCTCCCGTCATTAGGAAAGAAAAAAGATATGATTGATAATTAGGGGTACAAGACATTTGAGCATCGGCACCTTAAAATAAAAAAACGCATCTGTGGAGCTTATTGTAATTGTAAATCAGACGGATAGGCCGCATTGTGATCTTCCTTTTGTTTTTTCAATCTAATTCCATATGAAAGACAACATGGGTCAAGCTGTGTACACCATTACAAAATTCGTGGATTGGTGTGTTGCGTAATTAAAAAAATAAAAAAGGGGTGGTGAAAAAAAAATTATTTGCACTTTTGGCTCTCTCTATCTTTCTTTTTAATTGTTCTTTCTTCTTTTGCTTTGGGGATGTTTGTTTGCAATTGCATCCATGTGCGCACGAGTTCTTAGACCTGCAAAATTTTGCTTTGGGGAACATTTAGTGAAAAAGCTAAAAGTTGATGGCAAAACACCCCATAAAGGTACAACCTTGGACGGCTCGAAGCACCGAGGTTCATGTCCGGCTTATTTCTCGACTCGATCGAACTCTAACGAAGTCAACTCAGGTTTTCGAAACCAGATCTGTCCCGAATACATGCTTAGGAAAAAAATCAACAGCGAGGAAGTCTGCTCGGTGCAAATTGAATATGTACCTCAATTCCATGTCTGATTTTCTCTGTAATCAAGAGGGGTTGGGCGATTTTGTTTTCACAGCTGAACGATTCCCGCCCTTAAATCGGAAATCAATGCACTGTACCTACCAAATGTAGAACTCGTCGAGTCTCGATCAATGGTTGCTTCAACCTTCTCAAACTATAATCACTTGGTTTGACGAGGTCGGAGAGTGGCCACCGAGACTAGACTTCTAAAAATAGCGAAAGGGTAGAAATAAATCAAATTGCGCACCAAACATGGAGAGAGCAATTCCAAGACATATTTGTGAAAATTGAGATTAACTCACGGAGGCGTCTTCTGAATTAACTTATTTAGTTTTGAAACTCCAAAGTTAAGCATAAAGGCGACCTCTCGAGATATTATCTGTGTATATTTCTAAGGAAAAAAATTTGAAATTCGATATGAACGAATCAGAGTAAATAATATCTCGAATAAATTAATTCAGAGGCGTCACGACACTCGTCCTCTGCCATCCCTGATCGTCCGCCGCGGACACATGCTACCCGGGGGGGAATCTCTCTAGACTAGTCAAGCAAAAGTTCCCCTTCGAGTTTTGTTTGCCTTTTTTCTTTCTCACGGGGAAGCAGCTTTGAGTATTGAAGCCAATCCCTCAGCCATCCGGACAGGTGACAGAAGAAGGAAATTAATAGATTTTGATTTCTCTCTCCCTTAAAACAGGGCAGAGTACTTTCAGACAGAGCAACAATTAAAACATTATGCTCCATCACGATGTGACTGAACTGAGCTTTGCCCCGGAGACTATCTTGGTCACGGGCATGCATCGGAATGCACGAACACATTATTAAACAGAACAAAACATCAGGAATGTTCCTAACATCGTCCCATCATTAAAACTCACAAGAAACCCAAACCCCCTCCCCCGGGCTTTTTACAAAAATAAATTAAAAAATTTACGTTTTTATTGATTTGGATTTGCATGCGAAAAAAATACGAAAAGGAGCTTGTTCAGCACCAAAATTGCCGAACAAAGTACTTGTTCGGCACTTAAGGAGCCGAACAAGGCTTTAAATTAAAATAATGATAAACAAAGAGATAGAACAAGCTTTGTTCGGCCACTCAAAGTGTGGAACAAGGCTTTTATATTTTAAAATAATGATAATCAAAGAATAGAAAAATTAAAAAAGAAATTAGAAAAAAAATAATTAAAAAATAAAAACATTCAAAAATTTTGTCGGTTTATTTGTAAATATTTTCTTTTAGCACTACAAATATTTTTATTTTGCATGTCGAGACATGTCTGAGGAAAAATTTCATGCGTATTAAATTGTATTTTCATCATATATTTGAAATTTTATAGGGTTAATTAAATACGATTATCAGAAACATGTATTAATATGATTTTTTTGTAATAATAAGAATTTTTTAGATAATAGAAAAATTAGAAAAAAAATGAAATAAAAATCATTCTAAAAAAAATGCACAAAACTATTATGAAAGTTTCGGTTCGAATATTCTTAGGTCCCGGTCGAATATATTTCTTTGTGCCATGTCTACAAATGAAACCGATAAATTTCATAAATATCGCATAATGTTTCTTAGATGCTTTACTTATCAGGGATACAATCGTTATTTATAATGGAATGAACGAAAAATAATAACATAAATCCTAATTTTTTAATTCTTCTAAAAAAAAAATTTACGAAAAGTCATGAAATTTTCTCAAATTTTTAGAAAATTTTTTATGATTTTTTTTTTCCTAATTATCCGATTTTTTTTTTAAAATTTTTTTAAATTTTCATGGAGGGAGCCTCCCCTCTATTAGTTGGAGCCCCCCCCCCCTTGTTCGGCTCTTCTGGAGCCGAACGATGCTGTTCGGCTCTTCAAGAGCCGAATGACATGTTCGGCACTCCGGTGCCGAACGAGCCCCGTTTTCATAAATTTAACTAAGAAAACCCCAATTGGTAAAAACTTAAATTTTTTAACCCATTTCGTAAAAAGCCCCCCCTCTTAAAAAAAATTGAAATTTAATTTTTTTATGCTGGATCTGATCCATTAGGAACCAAGTGAATCTCCCTTACAAGATTAAATCGACACCCATGTCTTGGATGGTCGGCATTCATCCTATCCATCACAATGAAAGAAAAAGAAAAATGACACGAATGATTTTTGAATTTTGACTCAACGTGCAATATCATTTATGGACTTTTAATTTATTGGATGCGATCCATAAACTATTGATAAATGTTCGATATAGTCATGTCGTTTGTTTAAACAATAAATAATTCGTTATTTGTTGACGTTGATTGTT
This sequence comes from Psidium friedrichsthalianum, assembly GCA_019149425.1. Classification (NCBI taxonomy): domain Eukaryota; kingdom Viridiplantae; phylum Streptophyta; class Magnoliopsida; order Myrtales; family Myrtaceae; genus Psidium; species Psidium friedrichsthalianum. The sequence goes on along the minus strand of JAGVVM010004841.1, from coordinate 17,738 downwards.
ATGTGCCGACTTAGATAATTAAAATGACAAGTCACTATGTCGACTATTTATCCATTTACTTAAAAAAAAGAAAAAAAAGGAAATTATGACGTTAACATGTCCATCGTTATTTGATGACATTAATTATATATTTGATTTGGGACAAATATCGTTCTGGAGAATTCGTGTGCAATTTGTCCTTTTCTTTTGTCATACCGTTTAAAACTTAACGGATTGAAGTCACATTAGCAGACCCGTTAGACTGAATTCACATAAGGATGACATTGAACATTCCATATGGAATAGAATCGCCATCGAACATTCACCAATAGTTCACGGATCATATTGAACATATTATAAAGTCGAAAAAACGACGTTGCATATTGAATCAAAGTTCATAAACCATTTACGACAATTTCCCTAGAGAAAAGAAGAAAAGAAAAACTAATCTAGAAGAGATAGAACCTACTATAGTAAATCCAAGTAAAGGCAACTCGCAATCAAAGTCGTTCTACAATTAATTTTGGGAGTTATTCGAGCTTAATTCAGATGATTACACCAAACTAATTTTAGTTGGTAAATATGACAATTGTCCCTTATAGGTTCCACTAGTGCGGAAGCCTAAAAAATTACTAAGCTACGTTTCTCATTCGTAGGCTTCATTTTTTTCGTAAAAAATGGATGTTGAAAAATTTTTCCCTAACAATGATGACTTGTATTACAAAAATATGTAAACGAAAAAATTTCCATCGCCAGTGAAAAATCTTAACACATATATTGTTGTTGATAATAAAATTATTTTTTCTTAATTTATCATTTTAAGCTGTACAAACGATAATTGTAAGAATTTTTAATAAAAAAATCATTCATTTTTCATGAAACAACAAAACTTTATCACAAAAAGATTAAAAAAAGAAGTCATAGATGACTTTTTCCATATTATCACGCGTGCCTGTAGGCTGTAGAGTTTACACGAGTTCTCTTATGTAAGTGGATCGTGGATTGGATGCCATGGTTTTTGCAAAAGAATCACGCAACAAGTAGACCTTGAGAAGAAAGATGGGTCGATTTCCATGTGAAAGTCAAAAGAGGCCTGTCTGGTCAAAAACCCTAGGGAAAGAGCGAGAATTTCGAGACTTATAACGAGAAAACCTCCCCAATTATCTCAGGAGTCCATCGCCATCACCGTGCCAACTCGTTTGATTCATTCATTCCATTCTTCCTCCTCCTCTCCTCCTCCTCCTACCTCCTCCTCCTTTTAGAGAGAGAGAGAAAGAGAGCGGGAGAGTTCATTTCTAGGAGAAGTCGTGGGAATCTTGGTGCTGGATTTTATGTACTTTAACTGATGAGTCCCTGGGATGACTGACATGAAATGTGTGTCAGTGTACGATGATGTCGTGATCGGCATATGATGTCTCTTCAAAGGTGGGATAGAAATGAACGAACGAGAATCTTCCGCAGCAGGTGTAGAAAGATCTTCACATCACATGCTGAAGCAGGGATGATCGGTTCTGCAAATGTAGGGTGGCTGACTCTCCCACTAAAATCGACAACTGCCCAACATGGATCGATTTGCAAAATGAAAATTGTGAAAACTACTCGCTCAGTTTATCGACCTACTTGAAAATCGAACTACCGATTTGATCCGATTCCTGAATGGGTTTATGAAACCAACCTTACCAAGTATCGAGCATCAGCGCCAATTAAAAAAATACTGTACATGAGTGAACCAATGAAATCGTTCCCATGGTGTAAAGAGACAGCATGAGCGTCTGGCTTTGGACCATTAGATCACAGTTTGCCCAAATTGATAAGGAAGTGAAGTCTGCAATTGTTTAGCACTAAAAGTACGAACCAGAGTTTAGTATGGCCCGTAACTCGGTTAACAACTTAACATCATCAAACGAAGTTTAGAAGACAAAGCACTCAAATCCTACATCTTCTAAAACATACGGCTGGTCACGTGATTGAGAGAAATAGTTAGAATTAAAAAAAATATATGCATATATTATATAAATAGGTCTGATCCAATTGACCTGGGTGGGTGGTTCCCACTTGGAACTGGGAATTGGACCGCTACCTGATAGGAACCACCCAAAATCAGCTAATTGAACACTATGTAGCTCGATTCGGTTGGATTTCGATTTTTTTTTCTCACCCCGAGTTGGAACCAAAGATCTTTGGAACTGAACGACCCACTAGTGGGAAAATCCAGCGTTAGATGTATCTCCGGGCATCTTCTTCTTACCCATCATGTCCTTCCTCGAGCAGCAGGAAGAGCATTAGAGAAAGTGGTGTTTTCAAACTTTTAGGAGACATTCATCTCCATCCGTTTCTTTTTCGGAAGTAAATTGATATCGTCAGCCCATTGTTCGACGACGAAACGATCCGCCACCTCGTCAAAAATCAATGATCGAGAGAGTTTTCCTGGTACACTAACCGCTCAAAACCCTAACCATTATCGCCCGGTTCCGAGGGGGATCCTTTTGGTAGTAACTTATCGTACTGTCTGCGATTTTCCTCAATAAAAATGGGTATTGACAATAGAGGTTAGTGGTTTCAAGGTGCTAGTGTTTGTTTGTAAAACAAATAAATGAGGCAATATTCTCATTCCACATAGGAAAAAATGAGAGAGTGCAAAATACTTTAAATATGAAAAGGCTATTATTGTAGTCTTTTAAATGAAGAAATGGATGGATGTGCTAGACCTCACCATACCCGCATGCGGTGTGCGCGATTATCAAGCGCACTTGGCACGCTTGTGCGCCGCGGAAGAAAATTAGTTGAATCGACAATTCTTTCTATTTATTTCGAAATTAATTATTTTATAAGTAATTATAATTATTTTTAATTGTGATTGTTCGGACATAAATGATTGTGTTCGAATAGCGGTTATCACACTTGAACAGTTGTGTCCGAACGGTTATGATTGAACAGTGGTTATTACACACTAACAGCTGCTTCCAAACGGACATGTCCGAATTGCAATTTTTTCGAACATGAATAGGTGCGTTCGTATGGGCAGTTCAAACACCAAGAGGTGCGTTCATATCGTATTATATAATAGACACTTCTGTTCAAGTTTAGAACTCACTTATATTTTTCCCCTTTCCATCAAAAGAGAGACAGCCATCTTTCCATGTTTTGCAAAGAGTTTATGAGACAATACTGGAATTGCTATCCAGTATTCTCATCGGACTTTGTTGTATCCTGAAGGGAATTTGCCAGAAACTATAGCAACTTGTGGGGCAAATTGATCCTAAAAGAGAGTGATTACACGCCTCAAAGTTCGATTACATGTTATTCTTTTATTCGATATATTTTTCCAACACAAGGTAGATAGTTCGAGGTTTGAAACCTAAAATCAGTTCTAACAGGACCTCCTCTCAATTTTTGGAATTTGGAACTATCCTATCAAGATGACAAGAGCAAGAATACAAGATGCAATGTAAAACTAAAAGGAAAGATTTAGGGTTTCTTGGTCTAGTTCCCCCACCAGGTTTAGTTCGGTTCCGAACCCAGAACCAAGAACCAAACCGATTCATACAACAATCGGAACATAATCGGCTTGTTAGGGTCACTTCGGTCAGGTTCCAAAGCCCATCGCGGGCGGTATTCACCCTTACTTGAAGAATAGCTAAATTTCCGTAGTTGAATTACCACTTAACGATGTAAGCTCAAGCAATTTGCTCGAAAAAACCGAGATAGATACCGATCATGGCTAAAGCAACACAATTAAGTCAAATTTCATTGTGAAGACATACATTATGCCCTCTTTCCTCTTGGTTTATCTTTTTCATTTTTTGGGAGTTTGTTGGTCCCAACGAGACAATTATAGTGTAACTATGCACTTCTTAAGTATATTCGGAGCCTAACTCGAGGTGCATCCACACCTACCGTTTGCAATTGCCGAGAGAACAATCGAATTAACGAATTAAGTATTCGTTGGATCCTACGGTAATAAATTAATTTCTAGGGGAACTCAAAAAGACATTGCCCTGACAAGGTCATATGCGCCTTAAAGTTAGAGATAACCCTAAAAGAAAAACACCCACAAAGATACCTTTTCATAATGACACAAATACCTCTGCTTTTTTTTATTTTTTACCCCCAAAAGTAAAAAAATAATTACCGTTGGACACTTTGGATGTGTTAAGATGTAATGCACGGTTCTCAATGCAACGCTGTTTTAGTATGACATTATATGTTGAAGTTGGATTCGAAATTTCTCACTCAAATGTAGATTTTCCAGTGTAACTTTGTTTGGGCAGAAAAAGTTCAAACAAATTTCGTTATTTCGATTCCATTTTTCTAGATATTGACCGGCTTACGATGCATATCGTATAGAAATACTAACTCATTTATGTAGAGTGAAATCGGATCTATTAATATATTGCGTCACTTCATTTATTGTTGAGAAATCTATAAAAGTTCTTATTAGGCGGTACGTTTCGATTCAAGTTGGTCAATCACTACGTCGGAAGTGCTATAAACGTGAGAGAGAATGAGGAAACTCGTGATCCGTTAACTTGGCTAAGGTGGACAAGAACATTGCGTTCGGAATATACCTAAAATTTTTTCTATATTCATTGCACCGCCATTGCAGAAAGTTTAATTTCCCACAGATAATTTGACCCATTTTCCTAGGTGGAGAGAGAGACCTTCTATAACTTGAAAAGAAGCATAGGCATGCCAGAGGGATGTTGTGAGAGAGATCATGGCGTTCACATTGGAGATGGAGACCAGTAGCAACGGCGGCAGCGGAGGCTGTTCAGGTGAAGAGCACGAACACCGCCACCACCATCGCCACCGCGCGGCATTGTGCCTGGAGTCGCAGAAGGCTTCGCCGGCCCCGTTCCTGACCAAGACGTACCAGCTGGTGGACGACCCCCGCACCGACCACATCGTGTCGTGGGGTGAGGAGGATGCCACCTTCGTCGTGTGGCGGCCGCCCGAGTTCGCCCGGGACCTCCTTCCCAACTACTTCAAGCACAACAACTTCTCCAGCTTCGTCCGCCAGCTCAACACCTATGTAAATCTTGAATTTTCTGCAAGTATTCGTTCAATGTATTTAATTTCTCCGTGATCTAAAGATCAGTGGATGAAAAAATGCATCTTGATGTATGAGATATAATTTTTGGGATATATCTAATTAAATTAGCTTAAATTTCTTGAATTATCGGCAGGGATTCAAGAAGATAGTGGCGGACAGATGGGAGTTTGCTAACGAGTACTTTAGGAAAGGAGCGGAGCACCTCTTATGCGAAATCCACCGCAGGAAAGCCCCGCTACACCACACCCAAGACCATCCTCCGCCGCCACTGCCCCATTTCTTCCAAACGGTCGACGAGAACCTCTGCTGGCCGCCGGCCGATCCGCTGTTCCCTCCGCGCCCGAGCGGTGACGTCCTCGCCGCCCTGACCGAAGACAACCAAAGGCTGAGGAGGAAGAACCTGATGCTGCTCTCGGAGCTCACCCACATGAGGAGTCTCTACAACGACATCATCTACTTCATCCAAAACCATGTCAAGCCCCAGACTCGTGACCCGGCGAACAGCCACAGCCACCTCGACAGCATCAGAGTTCCTAAGCTCATCGAGTTGGACTCGGATCAAGAAGGCGACGTGCGCTCGAGGCCTCCGACACTCAAGAAGGCCGGGCGCTCGGGCGAGGAGGCCGGTCGAGGCAGTAACTTCAAGCTCTTCGGGTGTCTTTGAGCGGCAAGAAGAGGCTGCACCCGGAAAAAGTTCGATCGACAAGAGCAGCTACAACTGTGACATCCTCTTGGTCATAATGTTTCATGAGCAAACTTATTAGAGGGAGATCGATCGAAGTTGAAAAGGACACTTCATGATCGATCAAGTATGTAACATTCTGGATTTTTTGAGTTATAATATGCTCGCTTAGGCCTCTCTTGCTTTGTGATGTCATTAGGTGAACTTTTTTGGATGATCGGATAATATCAGGCGCGATATTTGTACTCAATTGGACTCGCCAAATTGGTCTTTAAATGATTTGATCTGTGACTAAAATTGAGGATTTTGATAAGGCGATCTAAAGAGAGATCGAATCGGAAAACATGCTTAATTCAACATCAACAAGAAAATTGAGGGGGGGGGGGGGGGGGGGCTTTAACTATTATGCATCCAGTCTAGAGTTAACAAAGAATAGAATTATCCAAAAACCCAAAACTTATTACATTTTTGCTAATTGAGTCATAAATCTTTTAGATTTTGCCAATTGAATCCATTTGAAAAATTTCGCGAAAAATAGCTGACATGGCACGGCGAGCACTAACATTGATAATTTTTAATAATATTTCAATGTTTATTTATTTATTTCTTTTCTTTGTTTTTTGTTTTACTTCTCTAGTCGGTGAACAATGAAAAAGGGCCAATGTGAAGCCTGGTACAGTTCAGGTGAGCCCAAGATTGCCTTGGGCCGAATCTAGTTCTGACCCCATTCATGTTTTCCAAACATGAATTGTTCAATCATATATTCTTCACATGACCCAATTTTATTCGTGGAAAGAAAAATGCATGTCTTGGTGATAAAAGCCCCTTCTAATTTTTTATTTTATGAACTATTTTGAAATAGTATCATCTACCTAATCGAAAATTGAAGTCTTGACGGCCCATTTCACTATTCGCGCACAGAGATTTGGGTTCTGAACTATGTTTAGGGAGGATTGTGCGAAGATCTAGGTTGGTTCGACCGCAAAGAAAAAAAAAAATTCTGGGTTGGCAATTTCTGATACGAATCGGTACGAACTTAAAAATATTGTTTCTTTCAAATGGCACGACACAACACAATTATAAAGATGATAAAATCTGATTATGAAATGTGAACACGAATTTGAATGGTTAAAACAATTTATAAGTTATATTACCTACAGTATCAAATTGAAAACATTAGTAAATCTGGAAAAATAAATGAAAATGCTACGCAGTAGCAATCTTAATTTGGATATTCGAGTTTCCACCCAAAAGAGAGAGGAAAAAGGCCAACAAACATATCCACAATTGAAGATTCACTCTGGGCCCAACCCAATTTGAGCCATGAGAAATCAAATTTTCTTTGGTGCTTCTCTACATAATGGAAAAGAGAACACAAAATTGGATATCCATAAATTACTACAAACGGGGGGGGGGGGGGGGGGGGGAACAAAAAATCTAGACTCGTTCTGCCAAACTAACCACACCTTCACACGGTCGTCACACATCATTATTATTCTATTTCATCTGTGCACATTTCTAAATGTTTAAAATCATTATCTTTGAGTCGACGTGCTGAATTGCTTTTCAATAATATATTTAGAAATACCATAGTAAATACTTGGGTTAATACCACGAAAAACCCCAAATTAGTACGCCTGTGACAAATTTACCCCAAATTATTTTTTTGACCACGAAAAACCCCAAACTGGTACACATGTGACAAATTTACCCCAAATTATTTTTTTGACCTCAAAAAAACCCCAACCTGGTACATTTGTAACAAATTTACCCCAAACTGATATATTTGCGACAAATTACCCTCCATTAATTTTCGTTAAATTTAACGTTAAATTACTTAGTTGGATGGCATGTGGCACTTCACGGGTATACCGGTTTACGATTTTTACCTCCGTTTAGCACAGGTTTATCAATTTAGGATTTTTCATGGTACTAATCCAATTTAATAAAGGGTAAATTTGTCATAGGTATAATAGTTTGGGTTTTTCGTGATAAAAAAATTAGTTTGGGGTAAATTTGTCATAAATGGATCAATTTGGGGCTTTTTATGGTAAAAAAATAGTTTAAAGTAAATTTGTCACGAGTGTACCAGTTTTGGGTTTTTCGTGGTAAAAAAAATAGTTTGGGGTAAATTTGTCACATGTGTACCAGTTTGGAGTTTTTCGTGATAAAAAAAATAGTTTGGGATAAATTTGTCACAGGCGTACCAGTTTGGGGTTTTTCATGGTATTAACCCTAAATACTTTAGTATCAATGGTCAAAGTTCTAAGCCGCTCTTTAACAATATATTTCGAGAAATCATAGTAAATACTCAAGTATTGTGGTTAACAACAATGTGAGGGTTACTAGGTATTTGTGTTTTTGTTTTTTTTGGGAGGTGGTGGGGTCCAATCAGAGAGTTCTTTACTTAGGTGGTTGGAATATCTCCATTCCTAACCATTATTAATTGTGCATGTGGACCGCAACGGTAGAGACCAGTGAACCCCCCCTCCTCCTTCGCTGAATTATTAAAATTTTTACTGAAATCGATTTTTGGGGGGGGGGGGGGGGGGGGGGGGGACATCATCAAAGTTTGGACACCAAATGTTCGAACTTCGGGAGACATTACTCATTTGATTCAAGCGACCCAATCATGGACCATATCTCCTTTAAGAACCATAGCGTTTTCGAGAATTTAAACGTGCTAGTTAGATGTTTCGCTGGCTACGAATGATGCAATTAATTTAAGAAGAGATAGCAAAAAGATACGGGGAGATATCGTGACTAACGTAAGCACGATTCATAAAACTCCTATCCGTAATGATTTTGGGAAATTTCATCGGGAAACGATGCAATTAGACACTGTTTATGAAATTGGATTTTCATGGAATCGAAAAGAGTGACACGAAACGGCATAAAATTAAATGATGTCTTTTAATGTATTTGAATATAATTAATTGAAATATCCTTTCGCATCGATATATATATATATATATCATATTTCTGATTTAACAAGTAAATAATAATAACCCGTAAACGAACTAATATTTTAGAATTTTTATATTTCGTATGTGAAAAATTCAAGATACCCATGGCATTACTACGGTCATTGTATTAAAAGTGCTCAAAAATCTATCTTATTTAATAACAATGATTACCCAATTGATATGAAGGCACCGAGTATTCCTTACGGCAAAATTTCTCTACCCACCACATAAAATTACGGTCTCGACAAGTGATTTTAGGATCGATCAAACATACTAAATACAACTCTCAAGAATTTCAAAAGCAAGTCGATAGCACCATTAAGCACCTGTCGCCGTTAAATCCGCATTTCCAATCACAAAATATTCCGCTCGGGGAGTTCATTTCGATGGTCCTGCCTATGCTCGCGATCTCTCGGGCGGAGTATTACCGGACGCGTGCGGACGAGGCGGTTCACCTTCCCTCGAAGGGATTACTCGGATCGACCTTTCGGACGAATTTAGGATTATAACTAAGCAAAGAAAAATATTTGTCGAAGAACTTATCGTACGACAGCAACTCCTCGTTCGATTTCTCCTTCGAGCGGTGGCGTCCCACCACCTTACTCCAGTCGAGCGGAGCCTTCTCTGCTCTTGCAAAGTTTGGGAACGTGTGCCAATGGACCACCGTGGAGATGTATAATAACTTAAGATTTTAATTAACACACATGCTAATAAAGAATTATGTTCACATCAAGCCCAATAATTTTTATTATTCAAGACCCTTCACGTCGGCTGATTAATTATCGAAACTTTATTGAGCTATTCGCAGCAATATTAGGGTTAGTACGTGATAACACGACAAGTGTAGACGAGGTATGATGTTGATTGAGTAAAAAAAAAAAAATAGTTGTCGATCTGCGGATCGGAGTATGATAATTAAAATATTATGTATTGGACTTGGTCGCCTTCATTTAGAACAAAGATTATATGGAATTTATATTTTGGAGGTTAATTAAATAATAAAAAATAGAAACTTATGAATTGAAGGACTCGATCTGCGGACCTCGCCGATTTGATCCGTTCGATGCAACCGAAAGAGAGATTTCTCCAACAAGTCACGAGTTAGTCGGCTTCGACCAAAACAAAGAAAAAGACAAATTAATTAGTCGGCAGCTTTCAATTTTTTTTTGTTTCTTTCTTTTTAATTTTTACATTTCGCTTTCGTTTCGAGAAGGATATGATTTTCATTTTATATTTTTTTCGGACGAGTCAATAATTTCATTAAAGAGAGAAATTAAGAGTATTGTCATTAGTGTCGGCAACTTGTTCCCTTTGTAGTGGTCTTATTTTTGTCCAAGATTGATGCTGCCGGATACGATTCTAGTCCCCCTTCGTGCAACGTAAATGGTCCGCGTAGAGCAGAAAAAATTGTTCAAAAAATACTAAATTTATTGCAATTTTTTCAATTCGACTCTAAACCTTTTAATTTTACCAATTGAATCTCAAATATATTCAAATTTTATCAATTGAGTCAGTTTGATTAATTTCGACTAGAAATTGCTGACGTGCATACTAGTCATCCTACATCGTGTTGACCTGCACCAAATTTAATAATTTTTTCAAAAATTTTCTAATTTTATTTATTCATTCATTTTTCTTTCCTTTTTTTTTTCCCCCTTCCCTTCTTCTCTTTGCCACCATTGTCAGACTAGTTGGTAACCTCTGCCGCCATCGATGAGCTCAACAATGTTGGCCTTAGGCTAGGGCTCCCTCGCTTGGGCTGGCGAGGGCAACCATCGCCCAAGTTGGCAAAGGGCTGCCCTCGCCCAAGGCCAGCCCTCGTCTAAGTTCAGGAACCTTCCCTAGCCATCGTTGGGCATGTGATGGCTGGCGGAGGAAGAGGAGAAGGGAAAAAAAGAAGAAGAGGAAAACATAAGAAAAGAATAAAAAGAAAATTTAAAAATTTAAAAATTTTCACCTATGCACTGGCAGCCATGCTATGTAAGACAACCGATGTTCATATCAGTGATTTTTGGCCAATAGACGGATGAACTCAATTGACAAAATTAAAAAGTGTAGGATTGAATTGACAAAATTACAATAGATTTTGGACTTTTTTTTTTTTTTTACAATTTTTCCGTGTAAAACACCATTTAACTTTCTATGTGGTTAACGTGGGTGATTCGAGAATGGACCCGGCTCTTAACCGATTGGGCGACGAAGGTGGAAAAAAATTGCTTCTAAAATGGCAAAATGAAACCAACTCTTTTCACTTTCTTCGAGACTGTAATAACCTTTCCACAAATCAAAAGGTGATGACATATTCTCATGAATTTCTTGGTAAGAATACACGCCGGATGTAATCAAAACTACTCCAGTTCTTCCGCATTTTAATTTGTACTTTTCCTCCTTTAATTTTCCTTTATGATAACAAATAGAAAAAGGAAAATTGAAATCAATACATGAAACATGGAGTTCTCCTATGCATCCAAGTAGTTTTAGGGAGGAAAATTAACGAAAAAGTGCTAATTTAATTGTAATTGTGCCGATTCAGTATTAAATTTTTTTCGCCAATTGAGTCCAAAATCTTTTGTATTTGTATCGATTTAATCCATTCAGCCAATTTTGATTAGAAATTGTTGATGTGACTCCACCAGCGCTGATGTTGATCATTTTTTAATAATATTTTAATATTTTTTTAAAAATTTTAAAAATTTTATTTTTTAATAATATTTTTTTGCAAGTGCCAAAAGGAAAAGAAAAGACAGAAAAAAAATTAAAATAAATAAGAAATAAGAAATATTATTTAAATTTATGTACATCAGTGCTGGCCGCGCCACACTAGCAATTTTCAGTGAAAATTGATCGGATGTGCTGAACGAGCGCAAAACAAAAGGTTTATGACTCATTTGGTAACAAAAAATGTTTAGTACTGAATTAACATAATTAAAATAAGTTTAGGATTTTTTGGTAATCATCCGGTTTTACGCATACATCATACCCAAAAAAAGAAGAAGTAGTTTTGCATAATGCTACCTAATTGCAAGCTCTATCGTGTGGAAACTTTGGCCTATGTTGTCAATTATTCTGATCCAAAAAAATAATTCTGATTAAAATCATTTTTTGATTCTATTCTCTTGATGATTTTTAAAAAATTAGAACTTATTTGGTAACTGCACAAAATTTCTGTTTCCAAACAGAAATGCGTTTGGTAATGGCACAAAATTTTTGTTCACGAGAATAATCAGGTGGTGAAAATTCTTTTTTAAAAAAATTTCATCTTTTTTAAAATTTTTAAACCTTTTTAATTTTTTTAAAATTTTTAAATTCCTCCCATTTTATTTTTTAAAATTTTAATTTATTGAATTTTTTAAAATTATTATTTCCCTTCCCTTGTATAAAATTTTTAAATTTTTAAAATTTTAAAGCTTATTTTTAAGTTTAATTTTTAAAAAATGTATTTGAAAAAATTAGTTGTTAGCAAATTTTTTATAAAGTTTAGAAGTCTACGTGAAAGCCCACATGAACTTAATATTTTAAAAAAACTGAGACTTTGTTCTATTTTGTGATTCTCAAAAGTGATTCTTTTTTCCAGAATCAATTTTTTTATTCTTATTTTTGCTCTAAAACTGTTTCCGGTAACAAAATCAAAATTAGAATAATTTACGTCATCAAACATGATTTTTCATCCTTTTCTTTGCTTCAGGGAAAAAATAATCAAAATCATTACCAAACAAATCCTTAGTTAATTACTAAATGAAATTTTTGAACTTTGTGTCCACAACCATATTTTTTGTCCCTGTAATTTGTATTATGTAGAATATCAGTTATTGTAATTAAACCATTATAACCCGCAAAAAAAAAGATCAAAGTGTTAAGAGAATTGGATGTTACTTATCAATTAATTCAAACCATGACCACTCAATGCACCCATAATCTATGAAGCATGGACATGTGGAGAAGGAGCAGTGTCGGTATCGGAAAATGTGTCGGACACTGATGCGCGTTCAACGCACGGTCAACGCATATCGAGAATCCGACACACGATCAATGTGCCGAACACGCCGTCGACACATGTGTCGGGCGTGGGACACGCAGGATGCGGACGCTGTGGAGGCGGACGATGGAGACGGCGGCGAGGAGCTAGGCAATGAGGAGGATGAGGGATTTGGAGTCGTTGCCGCAGAAGAAGACGTGGTAAAGCTGAGCCAGGATGGCGCCGCTCAAGCCAACTGAGCCCTTGAGGGGGTTGTTCTCTGGAAGAGGAAGAGACAGATTGCCGTGAACCACGACTTCTCCAATTAGCCACTGCTGCCTCCTGGCGAGAAAGAGCGAGCGGAAGAGGAAGTGACGATAGAGAGAGAAAGTTGCGAGAGTTGTAACTTGGAAAACTACCGCTGATGTGACAAGACCAAGACCTCTTTGAAGATAAAGAGATAGGGAGGAGAAATAATGAATATTTTTTTTATTTGGAATTCTAAAAAAATAAAATAATTCCTTAAAAAATCGGTTTTTTTAATACTATTCTAACATCTTCGCATACCACAAAAAATAATTTTTTGTCGACATTTATATATAAAGATATACATTTAATATACAACGTATCCCAATGTGTCGATTTTTTTTTTCAGAAATGGTATATCGTATCGTATCGCGTGTCAAAGCTACTTAGCCCATAGTGCTTGTAACATTCACCTATTAATTCGAGCCACTTGTCCACCAATCCACAACATTATAATTGTCCACAATTTTGATTTTCAAGAAACTTTGTGTTGTTACGGGCCTCTTATTTCTTGATGTATTTTCGTAAAACCTGCTTTTAATTTATTGTATGAAAAGTTTCTGCGAATATCGCACTGCTCGGTTTGATTATTCACATTCACACGTATATATATTTGTTTAGACATCAAGATTTATTGATTTTTTTTTATTGCATATAGGCAAGATTTGTACGCTACGTGCCTGCAAGTTGGAAACATTGCTATGAATTCTTTTTATTTATTTATTATGTATTTCTGGAATTTAGTGAAGGTTTTCATCACTACGTAGACTGCCAAGGCCTGCAGGCTGCAGCTGCAAGCGGCAAGCTGTGTTGTCTTTGCTTAATCAGAGGATGGGTAGGAGGAGAGGAAGAAGGAGAAGAAGATTAAATGACCCCCAAGTTTAATAGGGAAAAGAGAAGGCCATTCGTCTCAAAATACTCGATTTCTATTGCTCAAAAAGGAAAAAAATTGAACATTTAATTAATTTTTTTTTATAAATGTCCTGTTGACATATCTGTCAATGTGGCTTCGAAGTTCACCATGGTATTTCCGTGGCTACAAATTGTCCCAAGTTAAAAACTCGATGCATCGTTATTTCCAATCACATCTTCGTCATCACACGAGATGATTTGTGTGATGTGAGGTAGCTAGTAAATTCTAATTGACTCATAACTCATTAGTAAATATGGTTCAATTGAGTATGTTGATGCGTTCGAATTTGGACTTTCTCTTAACTATATTTTCGTGTGAAACTATCGAACTTCTACTGCGTACTCCCAACAAATGATATCAAAGTCGATCATTGATTGATGATTCACCCCAAAATTTGTTTTGGCGTTTGGTATATATCTTCCTAATCTTGTGACCAACTCGAGAAAGAGACTATGAATGACAAACTAAAGATGGGCGTCAATGGATATTCAGGTTTCGATACATTGATGTAGAAAAATATTCGAAATTAAGTGGGAATCAGACTTAATACTAAGCTCATATGTGAGCAAGACTATTGAAATATCAAGGTATAAAGTAGTTAATTTATTCCAGTTGATCAATAAGTCATTTGCTTTTAAGCTTTTGATTGAAAATGGGTCAAATAGAATATGCTGACAGGTTCAGACTCGGGCTATCTTCTTCTTGACGATTTTTTTGAGTGAAGATATCGGATTTTTACTGTGCGCTCACCATAAATTGTGTATTAATGTCACGGTATGATGACAAGTTTCATCTTGGATGGTCAAGCCAACTTATTTCCCGCCACACACGGTGTAGAACAGAACATGATTCTGACCAAAAAAAGAAAGAAGGAACAGGACATGAACTTCGACCGACCAACCCATACATGCACTTGCCCGGGTACTGACGACCCTCTCTCTCGTAGCCGAGCGTTAACGTTAACGATTTCCTCTTCTGGTTTTGCTGATTTCACGCCACATCGTTAAGCAAAGAAAAGGAGAGACTTTTTTTGGGTAGGCCAAAAAGATCTCTCATTTAGAGAGAGAGAGAGAGACAGCGATCGAGCGAGGTGGGTGGAATTATGTAGATAAAAGTGGTTGGGACATCCTGCCCAGTCCACACCCTCTTTTCCCAGAACAGCCAAAACGTTACCTTCGTCCTCCCTCCCTCTCTCTCTGCAATCAATTCCTCTTGTCTGTCCACAAACTGTTTGTTGTTTTGCCAAAAAGAAAGAAAAACAGATAGTTTGGGAAAGCTTGTGGGCGGAGGCGGAGTTGGAGAGGAATTTTCTGGTCTGGGAGTAGTGAGGGGACTCCCAGACTTTCAAAAGCACTCGTCTTCCTCATATTATTCTCTCTTTCACCCCCATCGTTGATTTTTCCCATCATTCGATTGATTAGATTGTTGGGTTCTCCTTATTGAGCTTGAAGCTCAATCACCCCGATCTGTTCCAGCTTCTGAAAAATTGGCTATTTGGGCCTCTGTATCTAGACTTGCTGTCATTTGATTGCGGTGAAACATTCATTTGTTTCATCTGCCAGCTCGTATAATAGCTGAAAGAAGCCAATCGCTTTTTTTTTTTTTTGTCAAATTTACCCCATTGAACATCTACTGTACCTGTGAATGCGAGCAGTTTGGGTCTCTGTATGGTTGACTGCATTTCTTGTAGCCCTTTACACAGAGGAAGAACAAGAAGCCCTTGCTGTGAGCATCTTGTGATTCTGGATTGGCTAAGCCACCTGCCCACTAAAAAGTTTGTCCCTCGAGGTGTGAACAGACAGAAAAGAAGCTCTCTTTTTGTTCTGGTTAGACTTTCAACGACGAGGCCCACTGGTGGGTTCGGTGGGCTTCATCAGACAACCAAGTACCCACAATTTTGAAGATCCCTCTTGGCCATTCGTTTCTGAAATTATAGTGCGTTCAAGAAAGAGAAGATAATTCTGTTTCCTCTTGCTAACTTTCGTCCACTTCCCACTCTCTGGTCCTCTACTCTCCTTGCTTTCATCACGTATTATACCGAAATTGAATTTGACTCATTCGGGAATTTCACCTTTTCTGATGCTACTTTACTTCTTGTTCACTTGCCTCTCCTTCATCCTCTTTTTGAAGTCTCTCGCTCTCAAATCTCTCCCTGCATGGCAAGTGAGATGACATTGTTGTCGCCCTGGAGCCATCAGGAGTTCTCTGCTTTCCGCATTCTAGTTTGATGAATAACTTTTGTAGAAGCTGCATCCCTCTAACATGCTCCACGATGTCTATCGACAATATTAATCTTTCTTCCAGAGTAGATAATGTAGAGACCAGAGAGATGTCGGTATTAGATTTGCCAGAGTTGGTCCTAGAAAGCATCCTGGAGAGGCTTCCACCAGCCGAACTTTTTACCATGGCTGGTGTGTGTAGTTCTTTGAGGAATAGATGTATAAGTGATCACCTTTGGGAAAGTCACATGAAACGAAAATGGGCAGAGTCATTGGTCAGCTGCATATCGGCAGTGGAAGTGGCATATCGCTGGTAGGAGGGAGATTTGCAATCTCAAACAAGGCAAACAAAAGGGGCTTGCGAGGCTCCTATTTGCTGTTTGGCCTTTCTCATCGACTAAATCAAAACTCAATAGCAGCGAAAGCAGAGGATTCCCCCTCCAACCGATTCGATCATGTCTTGGTATCTTGCTCTTGAGACCGGCGAGTTCTGTTTCCCTGCTCAGGTTTACAACCGTGAGGTACATATACAAAACAAATAGTTTCCAGCTATACAATTTCATTAGCTTCTCTTAAATTTATTCTGTTGCTTTCTTACCATAACAAAGTATGTTTTATGCCATCTCCAGAATGGTCATGTGGGATTTATGTTGTCTTGCTACGATGCTGAGCTTAGTTATGACTCTCGAACTGACACCTTCCAAGCCAGCAAGTGGATGATATTCTTGTCTCCCCTGGAACATGCTTATCAATTTAACTCATGTATTAACAAGATATGTACTTAGCTTATACTCCTGATGTTCTTCTGTTTTGAATAGCAATCTGTCCGAGGAGGATCAGCATGTGCATCTTGGTCTTTTTCCATCTAATATGTAATTGTCTGACTTTGCAGGTACCCACCTCATGGAAGGAGAGCAGGTGCAATAGAAAGTAATGTCACATGGGATAGACTAAGGGCACAACCTGTTGATACTCCTCCACATGATCTTCATATTTCTGACTGTCTGAATGACCTACAGCCTGGTGACCACATCGAAATTCAGTGGAGGAGAGAAACAAGAATTCCCTTATGGTATGTCTGATTAGCTAATTCCCTCGGTTGTTTACTTGCTCGTGCTTGTCCAAGCATTTTTCATTTCAAAATTCCAGTAAATGGAAGCAATCGCTAAGTTACTCAGAAATATTCTATAATGTCTGTTACTATCCTTGATATGTCACATTTCATTTTATTGAGATAAAAGCCAGAATAATTTTTGCCGCTGATATGGTTTTCATCAAAGAATGACCTGTTCAGTATCTCATGACCATTGACTTACAAAGAAAGTTAGCCGTGCCTAATTTTATAACTTAGGTTCCACTACTCAGTAATGGCTTGCTGGTTGAACTGCATAGGTTAGCCTGTCAGAGGTGGAGAGAGGCTTGTTAGTTACCTATATCAGCATGAAATTGTTTTTAGAATGGGGGCTGCTGGGTATGACTTACATGATAAAAGTTACTTGAACTTGCTAATGTAGATTGACTGTTTGTTATGATGTATCATGGCTATTTCAGGGGTGGTATGGTGTTGTTGGTCACTTGGAGTCATGTGATGGCAATGTGAACTACTGCCGATGTCACAATAATGGTGAGTTATTGATTTCATTTACAACTCAGTCAGATGAAACT
>JAGVVM010004840.1:0-28694 GCA_019149425.1 Psidium friedrichsthalianum | reverse complement strand
GAATTCACGTTCCCCATCTCATGTCAGATTTAATTTAGTGTGTTATGCACGTGTTATGCTTTCCTTGTGGTCCTTGACGCATCAGAGTTTCAAACTAACATTCTGAAAATCTTTGGGTATTCAACTTGGACAAGGTGCACCATTTATGTTGTGTGCCATGTGGTCCTCCACGATGTGAAGGTTCCACGCCATGATGCCACTTTACCGATCGGTCAAAACTCTATTGTGTGGAATAATCCTCTAAAAAGAGTTAAAGATTTAAGAGTAGATTACTATTTTTATGTAATTTTTTCATGATCTATGTCTCATCGCACGTGACCCTTAAATGTTATAGCTCTATTTCATTCTATCACCAGCTTCAAACGCCATTTCCTTGTTTACTAGAATAAAAAGGCACGCAAAAAGGCGTGTGCAAAAAATCGGAAAAAATAAATTACCAAGGGAAGAGATTATGGGACTTGTGTCTGTTTTTATAAAAACAAGTCGAAATTGTTACATAGATAGATTTTGGGAAAATATTGTGAAAGGTATGTAAACCCTTTTAAATTGTCATTTCGTTTGATATTATTGATAAACCATTACCGTTAAATTTCTACCGTGCGCGGGTTTTAATTGAAAATTTTCTATGAAAATTTGAGGTCGATAGATGCTTTGTTTACCTTATATTATAGAAAGATCAGGGAAAACCAACAAGTTCTGCACGATTAATGCATACTAGAAATCCCCGATTTCTTCCCTTGAACAAATTGCATAGTTCCAATTGCAGAAGACACACATCCTTCACGTCATGCGAATTTTCCCCTCCGAAATCAGAGACGGATTAGTAAAAGGGTACCTAGTTTCAAATCATGTCGATTTGAACGTTATTTCATTTTCTCATGCAGCATAGAAAGAGGATATCTTCTCTTGTGTTTGGGGAAGTGAAAGAAAAGTTTCTACCAAGAGACTAGGTCTCATTTGTTTCGTGAAAAATGGATGATTCCAAAAAATTTTCCTAAAAAATAATTGCTCGAAACGAAGAAAAATGAACAAACCCCAAAAAAAAAATCATCCTCCATGAAAATATCGAGATATAAATTGTCGCCGATAGTGAAAAGATCTCTTGTTAATTAATTATTTCAAGTGATCATTTTTCAAAGAATGTTTTTCAAATCATCCATTTTTCGCGATATAAAAGGAGCCCAATTTTAAAAGTTTTTGGGCCAATCGAGTGACCCTAAATCAAAGAGATTGTGCAATCTAATCTACCCAGTTTCATTTGGGCAGAAGAGAATACACCCAGCAGGAGATCCATCTCTAACTCTATGGGCCAACTTCAGCAACGAGGGACGCGCAATTTCAGAAGTGGGCTACGGTGTTCCTTGCAGTCTCTCGGGCCCAAAAGGCCCAACTTCCTTGAAGCGCCGAGCAGTTTATCCTCAAGTGGAGTGACCGATTTGCCCCCCAAATTGGGAGATTACGTGGTGAGAGTGATGACGATTGGTTTTTGTTTAACAACGAGGTGTCTCGGACTCTTCAGCATTCGACTAATCCCCACTAAATATGACACGGTTGGGCTCGAAGAGAGAAGTTGTCATGTTCGGTTTCTGGGGTCCATGGGTTGATGAAGAACGGCCTCACTCTAGCTACTGCTTATAAAAAGGGTCCATAGCGTTTTGGGCGAATTTCAATTTTCGATATCGTACTTTCACTATTTTTCTACTCGAGGGATGCGCTTTTAATTCTTCTAATCAAGTCTTTTTTATTTATAAAAAGATTTACAACTAAGTCCCTCTGACACAAAATCAGCCATGATGCTCGAGCGTGACGAGGGTTAAATATTGGCCCTGATTGGTTCAGCAATTGAATGAGTTTTGAGGCTCTAAAGCCTATCGGTCAAATGCAAATGGTGTTTGGTTTTTTTTTTTTTTTTTTGCTCGCTTTGGGAAGATGCAATTGCATCTCAAATGCTCTCCGAAACTTTTAACCTAAAGTACCTCAGAAAGTAGAGGTGATCGGTTTCCGATCTGATCCGGTCCGATTCCCCTCAAGAATCGAAAACTGGACCGGTGGTCCCGGTTTCCAATTTGCCGAAATCGAGCATTGGACTAACGATCTCAGGAACCAGACTGGCTTGACAAATGGATCGGACCAGATCGGGAAAAAAAAATCCAGGCGAAGGCGCATGGCTCCTTCAACAAGATCTTGACAAAGAAGAGCAACATCATTTTTCTTCGATTTGGGTTGCTCGATAAATACACGGAGATAAAATCAATTAATATCAAAATATGAAATTTCATGCTGAGAAAACGAAAGAAAGGGAAAAAGAAACGTGCAAAACGGGGAGTGGGGAGAAGAAAAGATCTAGTTATGAAAAGGATGTGAAGGTTTGGTCGCCCGTTTGACTAGAAACCCCTGCCAGACTTCCTCCCTCCTCTCTCTCTCTCTCTCTATCTGATAGTTGATTTCCACATTGCGCAACGACAAGAACAAATTTATAAGAAGAAGGAGAGGAAGAAGGAGAAGGAAGACCCAAAAGACTTTCAAGGTTGCTCGCACCTCAGCTCCTCAGGCCATGAGGTTCGCATTCTCACTGGAAATCTGAACCATCCCTCTCACGAATGGTCTCTCTCCTCACCAAGAATCCTCCGCCCCCATTAAATAAAACTCTGTGATTCCCCGCGCTTGTACGAGGCACATAAACACAGGACACTGCGTGCCCACGAATTAACGAGAGCCAAGATGGACGCAATCGGGAGGCAATCACGATCTGACGTGAAACAAAGTAAGAAAACCCTAAACAACTAAATAGGGTTACTTTAAAAAAATTCTAAAAAAAATTCGACCGGTCCGATCTGGTCGGTCCAGTCCGGTCCTAAGCTCCATGAGCTGCGAACCAGACCACCCCATCACCGGTTCCAATTTTAGGAATCAAGAACCGAATCGGACCCCTCTTGAGCTAGGAACCGGATCACGGTCTAGGTCCAGTCCGATCTAGGCGATCCCAATTCGATTGATCCCATTTGCTCACCACTATCGGGAGATACTTTGGAAAGTTGCATTTTTGAAATGCAACTATAATTTTTTGTTTTCTATTTTCTTGTATGAAAAAAATAAAAAAATAAAAAATAATTTTTTCAAAAAATAAATATATTTTTAAAATTGAAATACTAAAAATAATTAAAAATTAATTAATTCAATTAATTAAAAATAAAAGTAAATTTTTTTATTAAAAATAAAAATAAAAATTTTAAAAATCGAAATAATAAAAATAATTAAAAATACAATAATTAACATTAAAAAAATAATTGTTTATAAAAATTAAAATAAAAATTTTAAAAATTGAAGAAATAAAAAAAAAATAATTAAAAAATAAAAATAATTTTTCAGAGAATTATAATATAATTAAATTAATTAATTTAAAATAAAATATTTTAAAATTAAAATATTTTTTTTCGAAAAAAGAAAAAATTATTTAAAATATAAAAAAAAATTAAAAATCCAATCATTTACAAATGGTATTTTTTACTATACGGCATTTACATCAAAGTTGCATCCAAATGCGCTTTTTAATTACAGCTTACCAAACAATTTTTATATTTCACCAAACCCCTTTAACTCAAAAGTATTTGCATTTTTTCAAAGTCCCTTGACCAAATACTAAACTAAACAAGCCCATTGTCTACTTAGGAAGAGGGTATTGGAATAGCTTTATTTTTCTTTTATTGGTTTTTGTAATTCTCACGCCAATTAGCTATGCATAGTGGGTATTCATGTAGGCACTATAAAATCCACAATACACTCTAACGTCGTCCAACGGCCAAGTCAACAAGATTTAGTTGAATTCTTTTACGTAGTAGTAGAGGTGTCAAACAGATGGGTCGGGTCAATTAGATATGGTTTGATAATTGACCAATTCAACTAGTTTTGATCCATTTTTATTCTATATAAATCTAGTAATCCATACCCAATCAGACCCATACCAACTCGATCTATAGTGTTAAAACACTTAAATATTAAAATCTAGTTTAGAGAAATTATTTCTTATACATTTTTAAAAATATATATTGCTAAACTTCTTTTAATGGTTCTCTTAGCCAACCTATTTATGTCCTATTTAAAATCCATTTATGGCCCATTAAATTTCTAAGTAATCAATTTATGACCCACTTTTAAAACTCAAGTAACACATTTATGACCGACCACCATGAAATATGGGTCAATATGAGTCTAGATCCATTTTGCCATCTCTTCATAGTAGGGATTGATTAGGCTTTTTATGTGAGTAGAATGATTTGATTAGGAAAATGAAAGATGGAGAGGCCAAAATCATAATTTTCCCGAGCGCTTTGGATGCATTCGTATTTTATCGACGAATATTAAGGGCTTGTCTTAAGACAAAATATTTCAGTATTAAAAATGTTTGTCGTATGGTGAAAATTGTTTTCAAATGAAAATCAGGAGGAATTTCTCCGTTCTTGATAACATAATCAGACAAATATTTACTGACTTCATTCATCTTGAAGATATTATTTCCAAGAATCAAATAAGTTCATGAGAAAATATATATTTTTCATTTTCTTTTCATTATTTCGCGAATCATACAAATTTCTAGCTACTCAACCATTAATTGTCACTCAAGCTCAAACTCTAAGTCCTTCGAAACGGGGGTGGTTGGTTTCCGTATGGGCCGGTTTTCAACCGAGAATAGAAAGCGGCCTTGTGACTCCTAGCTTTAATTTTTTTGGAATCGAGAGAACCGGCTCTCTTTTTGGTTGAGTTAAAAATCAAACTCTTATATTGAAGCACAAAAGTTGCATCTACTATTATAAATATGTATTCGTCAAGTAGTTATATTTGTTTGTTCATGTTGAAGACCATGAACCAAAAAAACAAAAACTACTAAACCAGTTCAATCCATGAACCGGCTGCTTCTAGGTTCATGAAACTAGAAACCAGATTGATTCTCCTTAAAGTGGGCTTGAACTCATCGGTTTGGCCGATTTAGACCGGTTTCCGGAATAAATCCGGAGCCGGTGCTCCCCATCGCTTTGAATTAAGTTGTGGAGGAAAATCTGAGTATTATACCTTGCTTGTCCGTCGATTTAACCTACTTTCACGATCTTCTTGTAATGCTTCCAATCATATTGACGTCACTTGCAGTAGATGGGAAAATTATCAAAAAAGTCCTAAACCTATTGCACTTTTGCCGATTCAGTCCTAAACCTTTTAATTTTGTCAATTCAGTCCTAAACCTTTTATATTTGCGCCAATTCAGTCCTAAACCTTTTTTTTCCGCCGATTTAGTCCTAAACCTTTTGTAATTATGTCAATTTAGTCCATCCGGTGAATTTTCACCGGCCGGTGTTGACGTGGACGCTGGCCGACCGGCGACCTAATATTTTAATGTTTTTTGAATTTTGAATATTTTTTAAAATATTTTTTCTTTTTCTTTTCTTTTCTTTTTTCCTCCTCCCTTCTTCTTCCTCTGCCTCTTCGTCTTCTTGTGCTCCGGTCATCTTCTTCGTCATCGTCCTCCCCGCCAGCATCGCCAATGGCTCCCATGGGACCTTGATGAGCCGTGTTATCGTTCAACACTATCTGCAGATCATCCTCGCTGTCACTGTCCCAATCATCGCCCCCGTTGCCATCCCGAGCTCCACCCAGCTCCCGCGGCCCCGACAGCCCAGGAATCACCGGGTCCATCCCATGCTCGTTGTTCTCCTCGATATCGAACTTGACGTCCGCATCCATCAAATCCAAATCCCTGCTCTCATTCCCACCTCCCGCTCCTCTCTGGGCATCCAATTTCTCGCCCCGGGGGTACAAAACCCTAGCCGGCAAATCCGAATCGCCACTTCCAGCTGATTCATTCTTGAAGGAATTGAGGCTGAGAGATAGGGATTTATTAAGGGGAGGAGGATCGTCGCGACGCTGAGCTCCGGAAAGGTTCGCACCATCGTCCTCGGCGTCATCGTCCGCGCCAGCAGGGTCGGAGGTTTTAAGGTTGAGATCGAGCGGGCGGCGAGGAGGAGCGGGTCCAGGGGAGGTCTGGGGAGGCTGCGAGGCGGCCGAGGAGGAGGATGTCCCCCTCCGGGGCAGGGCCGGCGCGCTCGATCCTCCCGTCCCGAAACTGTACTTTCCCGCTTCCAAAATCCTGGATCCCGAAGTCGGAGATCCGGGGCTCCAAGTCGTCGGCCAGTAGGACATTGGAGGCGACGAGGTGGCCGTGGGCGGACCCCGCGTGGTGGAGATAGGCGAGGCCTCGGGCGACCCCGACCGCAAAGCGGTGGCGCGTGAGCCAGTTGGCTTTCTTCGGGGAGGACAGTTAGCCGGAGTTGAGGAAGAAGATGACCGGAGAACAGGAAGCCGAAGAGGCAAAGGAATAAGATGGGAGGAGGAAAAAAAGAAAAGAAAAAGAAAAAGAAAAGAAGAAAAAAAATATTTTAAAAAATATTAAAAATTCAAAAAATATTAAAATATTAGGTCGCTGGTCGGCCGGTGTCCACGTCAACGCCGGTCGGCGTCCACGTCAACACCAGCCGGTGAAAATTCACCGGATGGACTAAATTGACATAATTACAAAAGGTTTAGGACTAAATCGGCCGAAAAAAAAGGTTTAGGACTGAATTGGCGCAAATACAAAAGGTTTAGGACTGAATTGGCAAAATTAAAAGGTTTAGGACTGAATCGACAAAAGTGCAATAGGTTTAGGACTTTTTTGACAATTTTCCCTGCAGTAGACCAAATCATCTAATTTGCACAATAGGAAATCTTGACAGCATGGGGTCATTACTCATACTTTCACAATCTCTCACTCTATGTCAAATCATTTAAGAACCGAAACTTTCAAATAATCAGCCTCATATTTTTATGAATTTTTGCTCTTTCATTTAATAACCGATACTTTCAGATAGTCGGTTTCACGTAGTCTCACGTGATTACTGTTCAAGTTTGTTCAATGTAATCACTTAAAAGTTAGGTTAATCAACATTGATCCTGCAGAATTGTACGCGGCGTCTTTCATTTTGCTTTGGCATGCGAAATGGACTCTAGAGACTCGCGTCACTTTCGCATGCCGTTGCAATTTCCTTCCCTCTTTCTCGGAGCCCAAGATGTCAACTCAGCGCGCTTCACGAACTTGGT
The DNA here is from genome assembly GCA_019149425.1 of Psidium friedrichsthalianum. Classification (NCBI taxonomy): domain Eukaryota; kingdom Viridiplantae; phylum Streptophyta; class Magnoliopsida; order Myrtales; family Myrtaceae; genus Psidium; species Psidium friedrichsthalianum. The sequence goes on along the minus strand of JAGVVM010004840.1, from coordinate 21,569 downwards.
AGTCGCCAAACATCATAATTTGCTGTACTTTTGCTCCGTGACGAACGGAGCGGGACTGACCAAGTCCATTTCATGGAGGGTAGAACTCTTTTGGCTTGAAGAATGGACAACCTTAATTCCGTTTTCTCTTTCTCTCTATTCACTTTGAAAAGTAGTCTAATTTGGTCGGCCTTTATGGCAAAAATGGAGTCTCTCTCTCTCTCTCTCTCTAGAAGTAGATGGCAGTCCTCTCTTTGGCCTCATTTGACTAGAAAGGAATGTGGCCCGCAATGGAAACCTTAAAGGAGGGTCGTTCCCAGCCACAATCCAAACGGTCCCTCTTCTTAGAGAATATTGGGATTACCTTAAATTGATTGTTATGAGGGGTTGATAGTGAGCCGTGAGGGAAAGTCTCAGTCTTTAAATTATCTTTTGTGGTGAGAAAAGTCTAAAAGCAACGTGATAATATAGCTCAAGTTATCAATAAGTTTGAATCCAACAGTTACATCGAGCGAGAGAAACTCAATATCACCCAACAAAAAATATATCACAAAAATTCGACGTTGTCATATGCACCGGCAATATTAACCGATGATGTGGTGTGATCGATCAAATTAATATTCGTGGGCTCTTACTTCAATGATTAGGATTTACTCACGTTATTTCTGAGTAAACCTTTGGCGGGTCCTTGTCATTGAGCAGTTAATACGTGCCTAACCTAGCTACTTGTGGCACATACCTATAACCAAAGTCATCGAATTTGGAGTCGCGAGGATGGCTCTGAGGATATGTAGATTTTGCCCACCTCAAGCCCTCATCAATGCCACGCGCAACAAATTCGAACTCAAGTCAAGACCCCTCTAAACACGGTTGATTAAGGCCGGAGGTCTTGCTCTAATGAAACCCAACGAGCTCAATCTTGTAAAGGTACAAGAGGGGTTAGGTCAAATCAAAGATCCACGGTTAGGGTACAAGGAAAGAGGGACACATTTGTAGGTGTGCCAAGCTCGCGAGTGTCGCCATCGGATATGCCGAACTTTTTGACCCTCAGGTCCCGTTGCAACCGAAAATATATAGGGCGGCAGAGGCCCATCCGCCGCTGATGGCGGAGGCCTCAAGGGGCATGCCGCCGATGGAGCATTAACCCACGACAAATCAACCGAGGATGCCATATTGACAAAGGTAAAGTTATGAAAAATATATATTAATAAGAAAATTTGGAAAGAAGTGTTAAAATATTATTTAACAAAAATCGGCGTCAATGCCGGCAGTGCCACTAGAACGACTGACACCCACGTCAATGATTTTGAGCAAAAATTGATCACATAGACTTAATTGGCATACCGTAAAAAGATTTACGACTTTTTGAACAATTTTTTCCGTTGAATTCTATGGACCATAAGTCTACCGTGTAGAAGTGACGAAGATGATATCTTTTAGCATACTAGATAGACTCTCTTTTTTTTTTTTTGTGAATTATTTGGAGATTATCGAGTTGAGTTTCCGTTTCATTGTGAGCTTTGTTAGGGTGTGTAACTTGATAGGAGCCGAAGTTTCTTTGTAGATAAGCGCTAAGTTGATTTCAAACAAAGTTCACATTGATGAACATATGAATTTTCAAATATAAATACTAATCGATTGAAGTTCAAGCTCCGTTTGTGTCGCAGAAAATGAGTAATTTGAAAACTATTTTTCTAAAAAATAATCGCTCGTATCACTTGAAAAAAAATGAACAAAAATATTCTCATCGCCTGTGAAAATATTTAGACATAAATTATTATTGATAATGAAAACATTTCTCAATGATTAATTATTTTGAGCAATACAAGTAATCATTTTTAGAAAAATACTTTCCAAATCATGAATTTTTCGCGAAACAAACGAAACCTTAACTTTAAATTAAAATAATAATTAATTGAACAAATCACATGGGAATGCTATCTATCTACTTATATTTACTCAATAGCTCTCGATTTGTTCATGCATAAACGTAAGATGAAGGAGGATCTTACCTTGGGAAGTCCCTCTTACGTATAAAAAAGATATGGTATCAAAAAGCTAGGAAACCACTACAAACTGCTCTAAAAACTTAAAGTTATGATGAAAATGTAATTTAATATTTAATTACTCTAACAATCTTCAAACTTTAGTACCTAATCTCATTTCCTGATTGGGCAATTTGGCCGTGCAATGATGGATTGTAGGACAATCGCATGATATTGTTATCATAGACTAAAGTGTGAGGAGGAAAAAATGGGTTTTTCCCTTCAAACACGAAATTTAAATTAATGATATTTGATGTGTATATCATTAAATTCGTTGGACGAAAGTTTAGCAAATATGGATCCAAAATAGAGTTCGTAACTGTCACATGTTCCCTTCAAACACGAAATTTCAAATTTTCACATACCATTTAATTCGTCCAAAATAGAGTTCGTAAAGTCCATTCTCCGTGTCTTACCGATCTACGCACGCATCCACAGTTGCACCGAAGCTCCTATAAAACGCCTGGCCTCTCCTGCTTCTTAGGCACCACTTGAAAACACTCTGAAAGATTTCATTGAGCCTCACCTTCTCTTCCTCTCGAAGCCTTGGAATTCAGAAAACCATGGCTTCCAACCTCTGCAATCTCGTGCTCCTCGCTCTCGCCGTCGCATTCTGCATCCAAGGAACCCTAGGTACTGCACAGGCTTCGTGTTCTCGTAGGAAGTTTTGATATCTTTTCCATGCATGTTGATGTATGTGTTGGCTGAGTTACTTTGCAGGAGAGATTGCTTGCGAGAATCTGGACCACGGGTCGTGCGCGTTCGCCGTGTCGTCCACGGGCAAGCGGTGCGTGCTCGAGAAGCAGGTGAGGAGGAGCGGGGAGGAGGCCTACACGTGCCGGTCCTCGGAGATCGAGGCCGACAATCTGAAGGACCACATCGAGGCCGACGGGTGCATCGCTGCGTGCGGGCTCGACCGGAACACTCTTGGGGTATCATCGGATTCTCTCCTCGAGCCTCGCTTCACCCAAAAGCTCTGCTCCTCCGGGTGCTACGAGAACTGCCCCAACATTGTCGATCTCTACTTCAGTCTCGCCGCCGGTGAAGGTAATTGCGTCACCTCCGTCCTCTAGTCGATAAACCACACCGCTCCTAGTCCCAGCACCCGCTTGAAAAAGAATCGTATAGTACGACGATTTTGTCCAAAATCTTAATCCCTCATTTAGCAGTTTAGAAGATCAGATTGGATGCTACGATTAAAGAACAGAATCTGCATCTTAAAAATAGATTTTTAATAGAGATTATGAATGGTTATCCTTTAATTTTCCGATAAGTACACCTCTTGATTCTTATGCGTGCCTAAAATTTCTTCGTGTAGGCGTGTTTCTTCCCAAACTATGCGAGGCGCAAAGAGGGATTGCGCGCAGAGGAATGTCGGAGATCCGTAGCTCGGGCGACGTGGCTCCAGGACCGGTTCACTCTGTCCAGTTCACCGGACTCGCCCCGGCACAGGCGCCTTACTACTAGTCCCTTTGCTTCATTCTCCAAAGCAGATTGTTGCAGAAGTTGTGTCGATAGAATAGGATTACATTATATTCCTAGAACGATGGTTGCCGGGCCTGCGCGCTTTGCCGATATGTTGCGTTCATGCAGACGTGCATTAGTATGCTTAAAGAATGTATGCACAAGCATTTTGGATTGAAGCTCCAACACATGTATCTGCAATAAGGTGCACTATAGAAGCATCAAAAAAATTCATAAATTATTACCAGTTGTGTGGTGTCTTTGCTTGTGTTCAATTCGTTGTCCATGGATTTTGGAAATGAATAAGAATCTATATCGACGATTTGGAAACTGCCCGTCCAGTGATTAGTGAGTTTCGGTCCGATTCAGGGTACCAAACTGCACGGACAGGATTTTTTTATTTATTAAATGTAAACCTAATAATCATATGGCTATTATTTTTTTTCAGTGTTCACAGACGATGGGACTGGACCGGTAAAAAAATTATCGGTGGCCATTTTTTTTTTTCCTAGGTGACTTGTAATTCTTTTAGCAACAATTTCGTGACCCTTACAAGTTAGGGGCCGACGCATGACAGGCAGCAAAATCTCGAGCAGTCTTCCTTCGCTGTGGTTTCCACACCGCCATTTTCAGAGGGAAAAAAACCATCACACCTTATAAGAATTAGCCCGAGTGCTTAAGGAGATCCGATGTTACAAAAACAATTTGAAGATTTTGATTGTTTGGGTAAGTGGTTTTGAACTTTCGACACAAAAATCACCAACATTTACATTCTAAGCACATAAAATTTGTACCCGAATCAAATTAGGCACCTAAAGTTTTCAAAGGTGAACTTAACGTAATCTTTGTATTTTTTTTTATTTTAAGCTCTTAGGGCCCGCCTGACAATAATTTTTTTCGAGAAACAGTTTGGAACGGAAATCCATTTGATAACGCAATTTTATTTTTTTATTTCTGAAACAAATTTTTGGCCCACAAATAGGTATGGAATAGAAATAAGGAGAATAAATTTTCTACTTTTCTATTTTTTGAAATAGAAATAAAAATTCTTCTCATTGCTCATTCCCTATCTCTTGCGTGCGATCTCCCTATCTCTTATGTCCCTATTGCCAATCATCATCCACCGGCCACCTATCTCTTGTCCTCGACTCCCGTTTGCCGTTTGCCCTCTGCAAGTCACCGGTCGTCAGCCAAGGCTAATGATCGACAATCGTATAAATTTTATGATGTTATTAAATGAATTTTCATTCCGACAACATAAATTTTGTGTCATTGTCAAACTCGTATCTTTGCTCAAAAACGCTTTCAAAGGATGAAAATAGAGCTTAAAAAGAAAATGATTATCGTTCGCGTCTTTAAAGTGCGAAATTAAAGTATAACTGCGTGGAGATAGAAAGCATAACTTGTCCTAGAATAATCCGGGCCCCTATAGTCATCTCAGTTGGCCTGGCCCACCCAATTGTAGAACTCAAAACCGACCTTCTTGCCATCCATGCTTATTTGCTCGAACAAGCAAAGATAGGAGTTTCTTTTTTTCCCCCTTTTTCTCTTTTTCTTTTTGCCATACAGTTTAAGAGCTTAATTACTCGTCAAATTGAAGCGCCATTCGTGTAATCACATTTCCTTATAACTATTAGAACTCTGGATTCGATTGGTACTTATCGAAGCATACAATCCTCAATTTCATACGTCTCGTGTAAAGTTCGATCGATGTGGTAGCGGACGTGACCTCGATGGATGACATGACAGGACTACAAGACACACTTTATTCAGAACAAATGCTTAAAAATCTAATAATTTCATCGAGGGCTAAAGTTAACCTATTGTAACAAATGAGCAAGAGGAGATGTGTTAATTATTACTTGAGACGTGGTGTAGATGGTTTATTTCCAATTTAATGCAATTTGATCGAGCTACCTCAAACATTTTTTCCGCACAGTATGAAATAAGATTGCATCTTAAGAGTTTTGTTTATCTTAATGCCATCGTTCTGCTAAAAAGAAAGTTTAATACCACGAAAAATCTCAAATTGATATATTTTTAATATATCTACCTAAAGGAACATCTATGTTAATACCACGAAAAATTTATTTTTTGACCACCAAAATTCCAAACTGTTATACTTATGATGGATTTATTTTCTATTAGTCTCTGTTAAATTTTACAATCAAAATACTAAATTAGATGACACGTGACAGATGACAAGTGTACTAATTTGGACTCTTACCCTCTATTTGTCAAAGGTGTATCAATTTAGAATTTTTCACAATATTGACCCAATTTAATAGGAACTAACTGAAGGTAATTTGTCATAGATGTATTATGATTTTTGTTGGTCAAAAATTAATTCAAGATAAATTTAGCATATGTGTACTAGTTTGATGATTTTTGTTGGTCAAAAATTAGTTCGAGATAAATTTGTCACAAGTGTACTAATTTGGGATATTTCGTGGCATTAATAAAAAAAATGCCACATACAATAGAAAATTTAATTTTAAAATGCTACCTCGTCCTTTTTCGTTGGACAAATTGCTAGAATGACTCAATTGCACTAATTTGATAATTTTTTAGGATTTGATTGCACTTTTTTAAAGCGATAAACCCAATTGCTTTTTCGCGATAAGTTTTAGGATTTCTGATACACGCATCACTAAGTTATGTTATTCACATACATGCTTGGATCGCTCAATCCTTGGAGATAGAGAAAAAGTTTGGCTGTCTCAGGATAGAAGCCAACAGTTTCATACGCATAATACTAATTAGGTTTCAAAGAAGAAAAGGCATTTCTTTGCTCGATCTGCGATGGAGTGCAGTGCAATACGTTGATTCACAGTGCAACAGAACATACGCTTCCAGTTATGTAGAGCCATTCCCAGTCCAACCCAAGATCTTCTAATCTCCCTGACCCAAGAAAGAAAAACCAGAGAAATTCAAACCCCTCGGGGTAGACTCAAATGAAAGGACATGACACTCGCAACTTCCAACTGGAAGATGCATTTCCATCTTCTTATGTTTCCAAGTACATGGGACATCATCGGTTCCACGGCGGAAGTAGCCTTATTCATAGCGGAGACAATCTAACTCGCAGTCGGAAATGCAGAGGTCCTTTGGAAACGCGGTTCTGCAATTCCTACTATAGCAATTCGCAAGGCAAAGTCTTCTTGGAGGTTGCGGTGACATTTGCGGGGCGCTCAAACAATTCTCCCTGCCGTTGCTGCACCCCAGGGCCGTCGACACCATCGAAGACAGGACGCAGCTAATGAGCACCAGCATCGCAACCGTTTTGCTAGCCATTGCTCTGGTGTGCCATTGGAAACAAACCAGATCGACCATGCATCAATTTCACTTATCGCGAAACGGAAGAATACGTGCGAGTTTGACGGATCTCCTCTCTCTCTAGGAACAATCAATTCATACTGATGCATCAGGTAAGCGTAATTCCATAAAGATGGGAAATGCAAATCCTTAATTTTTACCGAAGCGCGGCCAAGTGAAAAGATTTAGTTGGTTGAGGTATAATGACACCGTCTAAATAATGTGCATGACATGAATTCTTTCTTGTTTCCCTAAGAGAAGTACAGAATCATACCAGTACCCGGTTTTGCCTCTCCAAGCGATACTTTTCGATGCTCTTCAAAGATCCACAGCGGCTCAACTGGGGATAACGGACTATTTATGCTCTTGCGGCATAACGTGAAGACAAGATTTATGGAGAGTTTCTACAAAGAGGTTTTCAGTTTGTCAAAACTTACGCAACTTCAATCCATTAGAGTAACAACAAGATCATAAAACCGAGTACTGGCTCATTCCTCTATGAAACGGCCATTTTCACGCTCGACCAAATAAATGCTCATTGACCTCTTGGTGAATTGTTGCTCGTTTGCCATTTGAAAATGTAGCTATTCTCAACCTTTTTCGTGCCCCTGTTCAGATACAGCCCTGTTCAGATACAAAAACCGAAAGAACGCGGTAAGGCTCAACCTCAATGTGGTCGTGCGCCTCTTCGCCATTTATCTCAATTCGCACATTCGCCTGTTGGCGTCACTCAGAACCCTATGATTTAAAGGTAGACAACACCGTCGAAGCGACCTATAGATAAGCTCGTGATGGTACAATAACGATTGCCATATTTTTAGAGCTTGTTCTTTATCTTGTCGCCAAAAACCCTTCGCTTTACGTTAAGTACATGAATTTTGCACGGACAAAGCACTCTAACAATACTCAAAGATAGGTAGAAATGTCGGTGGTGTAAAACTGAACATACAAGAATAAGAACGAAATGCCATCAACACCTTACTCAAAATAAGCAAGCATCGCTTCACAATGGCGACAAAAGTAAAAGAAACATAGCGGAAAATGGAGGGTCTCATCACAGCAAATCCACTAACTAGTCAAGACAGCACAAAGGTAAACAGACCCTTACACTAAGAAGCATAAGATAACAGGAATACTCGTCCAAAAGTGCCCCATTTCAAACACCCAAATAAGCCATTCAGGTAAAAACAAAGAAAACTCCACACAAACATTGCTGACTCTCAATATAGGCAAAGCAACTTTATGCTTCTTCGTGAATTTCTTCCTCCTCGTCCTCGTAGTCATAGCCCTCCTCATCAGCCGTCGCATCCTGGTACTGCTGGTACTCGGAGACAAGATCATTCATGTTACTCTCAGCCTCAGTGAACTCCATCTCGTCCATGCCTTCACCAGTGTACCAGTGCAAGAAAGCCTTCCTGCGGAACATGGCAGTGAACTGCTCGCTCACCCGGCGGAACATTTCCTGAATCGAGGTGGAGTTTCCAATGAAAGTGGATGCCATCTTCAGACCAGTTGGAGGAATGTCACACACGGTCGACTTGACGTTGTTTGGTATCCACTCCACAAGTAGGACGAGTTCTTGTTTTGCACATTAATCATCTGTTCATCTACTTCCTTGGTGCTCATCTTGCCACGGAACATCGCTGAGGCTGTGAGATAGCGGCCATGGCGTGGATCTGCAGCACACATCATGTTTTTCGCATCCCACATTTGCTGAGTGAGCTCGGGAACGGTGAGCGCCCGGTACTGTTGGGACCCACGAGATGTGAGCGGAGCAAACCCAACCATGAAGAAATGCAAACGAGGGAATGGGATGAGATTGACTGCAAGCTTGCGGAGGTCCGAGTTAAGTTGGCCAGGGAAACGCAAGCAGCATGTGACTCCACTCATGGTCGCAGATATGAGGTGATTCAAGTCTCCAACTGAAATGAGACAAATGAAGATCAAACTTCATGCCAGAATTAGCTCAAAAATATATTAACCAGATGATTCAAAAAAAAAAAAAAGGACAACCTCTTAACAAGTTACCAGGCAAAAGACACTACATGATCCACAATCAAGAACTTGAGTGACCACTTAGATCTGGCATCTAACTGCCAAAGACATGTTGGAAAAAACATGTGCCACAGATAACTGTATACTGTGGCACGAAGGTCACAGACTGACAAAGCACGTGCGGAAAGGCTTGACTTCTAAGTGGTCCAAGGTATCTCATCTAATATGCCAGATCCAGGTCACAGCATGTGGGGGCTCCAAAACACCACTGGAGATGTATATAAAAAGGAATATTCTAAACCAACAGATCAGAACTATGATAAACTACTCATAAATAGTCAGAATGGAGCTACTTCCAACAAAAACTCCACATGGGATCAGATATTCCCAAGATTGATAAACACCAAAACAATTAGAAAATAGCACACATTAATGCAGTGATATAACAGAAATTCCTAGGAGAGTGAAGAAAAGATATATCAAAATGCCAGCCTTTATATGCGGTCAAATGGATTAAGTAGTGCATGTCCTCATTCCAGATGCCCTAATAATTAAGAATCTGCACTAACAAAGATATTTGCATTGACTGGACAACTGAACAATTGCAAATTTGTCCAGCAGCTAAAAAACAAAAAGGCCTACTCTAGCACAGCTAAAAGGAAATACTTACAGCTAGGTGTAGTGAGCTTCAAAGTTCGAAAGCAAATATCATAGAGTGCCTCATTGTCCAAAACCATGCATTCATCTGCATTCTCAACAAGCTGATGAACAGAAAGAGTTGCGTTGTAGGGCTCAACAACTGTGTCGGACACCTTAGGGAAGGGAACACAGAGAAAGTAAGCATCATTCTATCAGGATATTCTTCACGGATCTTAGAGATGAGGAGTGTCCCCATCCCAGATCCAGTTCCACCACCCAGAGAGTGGCAAACCTGGAAACCTGATATCAATAAACACAAGGATTCAGCTTCACTTATTACAAACAAGCCATCACCTAAGCGAAAAAAGAAGTATGGCTTCATAGTGGGGAAGGATTCGGTAACCATCTCTAGCACCCAATGTCATTTCGTAAACGATCGTCCACAAGGACACCAGAATCATAATAAAGAAGTGCGACAAGCAATGTCACGACATACAAAAGCACTCTCTAAAGCATCATCAAAGAACGCAGCTTAAGTTAGAACAGATTGAACTGATGAAGCATATGAGTCACATCTGAGATAGAAAGCCTGACATTGAAACATTATAATGTTGCAACCACATGATGGAGACTAAGGCCAGACATGAACCCATACAATTGCTTAACCACTGAACCTTCCAATTAGAAATGTATTCTACCTTTTAGCAGCTGCCCACTAAAAATTGTAAGTAAATAGAACAATTACGAGTGAGGGCAACAAGTAATGTCTCCACTAGAGCACCAAAAGCAATGCAGCTCACGTTAATCATCAAGCATTCAAGATTGATTGTACTGGAAATGGAAAGGGTTTTAATGAGAATTCTTTCCCTCCAAACAAACATGGTTGCAGCACACAGTACAACGAACTGCCATCAAGGCAATCAAGGAAGTCTAGCAAATATAACGAGCTCAAATTCACCCATGTCAAAAGAAGATCTACCAGATAACTCCCATCTGATAATGATTGAGCAACAGGGCAACCAAAATACTCTAATCTAATTAGTGCATGATGAGAAATAATCCAAACAACTTCCAAAGGGAAGTTCCATTGACAAAACTGATGAAAAATTTGCAGCTAGAAACACTTACTGACTTATGCGAATCGCACAGTAACCACTCATAAGTAATTCACGCATGAGATGCATTCTAAATCAGCAGATCGCCAACAAAACTACACAACCGTTCGCTTTTGATGAATAAATCTCTAGCACATGCCCTTCAGGACGTTAAATCAGCAGTGAAACAACATTGGACGGCCAGAAATGCTTTAAGCAAGTGATTTCAACAAACGGAACGCATAGTTTGTAACAATCTGCGCTAAAAATTGCTCAGCAACTCATAGTAACCGACAATAAGCACGAAACCAGCCCATAACACAAATCTCCACACTAAACCACTGACCTTTGAATCAACACGCACAAGACGCACTTCAAAAGCAGCAGATCGAAAACAGAGCTAGAGGACAATAGATGAACCACGACAATGCCAAGCCGAATCAAAACCTAGTTCCGCAGAGAGCTCAACAAAGCATCCACAAACCGAAACCAACTTCTCCGAGAACAGCAGAGACCAAACCGAGCACATTACCTTGCAAGCAGTCGCAGTTCTCGGCCTCTTTCCTCACAACGTCGAGCACCGAGTCAATTAACTCAGCTCCTTCGGTGTAGTGTCCCTTGGCCCAGTTGTTCCCGGCGCCGGACTGGCCGAACACGAAGTTGTCCGGCCGGAAGATCTGCCCGTACGGTCCAGATCTGACGCTGTCCATGGTCCCAGGCTCCAGATCCATGAGCACGGCGCGCGGCACGAACCGTCCACAGCTCGCCTCGTTGTAGTAGACATTGACTCGCTCGAGCTGCAAGTCGTTGTTGCCCTGGTAGCGCCCTGTCGAGTCGATGCCGTGCTCGGCGCAGACGACCTCCCAGAACTTCGCTCCGATCTGGTTGCCGCACTGGCCACCTTGGATGTGGAGGATTTCACGCATTTTGAAGAGAGGGTGAAAGCTCGAGGAGGAAGAGAGTGTGTGGCTTGAGAGGCAGTGAAAGGAAGCAGCTGCGTCCTTTTTGTTTTCCGCAGAGGGTGGGTTGGAGAAAATGAGGGGCGTTACGTTATATAGACAGAAGAAGACGGAAGGTACGAACGCCGTTAGGGATGTGAGGGGGGACTGGAGAGGGGTTGACTGACGGCGTTTGGTTTGAGTGGGAATTCGAAATTTGAAAAAGAAATGAAAAACGAGAACGGTGCCTGTCGTTGGGAATTGCGAGGGAGGGTGCGGGATTCCGTACCACGCGGTCGCTTGGGCGGTGGATGGCACGCTCCGGAGAGCGGGTGGGCTTTTCCTTCTTTCGGGTTAAAGAGCGCACGTGCCGGGCCGGATCGAACCTGCAAAGTGGAAAGTGCGTCGAGACAAATTAAAGAACAATTGAAATGACCGTAATGTAACTCAAATAATAACAACAATAATTGCTATTGTTATCGTTATTATTACAACGCGCAAAAGTCCCCAAAAATTTCAAACTTATTCGTCGGGACACATTACCTTAAGCATATTTTTTTCTATGATACCAAAAATTCACGCATTTGCCATCTGTTAAAATTGCGCCGATAAGCACCATTAAAAAATTACATAAATAGATACCGAAAAGCAAACGATATTGACACGGTTGCTCCCACGCGATTTAAATGAAATAAAAATGACGTTGTTTTGACCGAAAAATCGTTTGACGGAACTTTGGCGGAGGGTAAATTTCTTACATATAAACAATTTTAGGGATCTTTATGTCACGAGAAAAAAAAATTAAGGTAAATTTGTCAGGCGATGAATATCGATCGAGATTTTTGAAGTAACCAAAAAAAAAAAGGGGAGTTACGGATGAAAGAATCGTAATTTAGAGGTTTTTGGCGGAGAAAAGTCGGGGCAAAGTGGGCCAGGGACAAAAACTGATGAGGGTCGAAACACCATTTCAAGCGTACGATTCACTGCATCTTTTTTTGCAGAAAACACTCGAGCGAAAGTGGGCCAAGCCCGCAAGCCAGACGATCTTCGAAACCCAAAGAGCAAGTAACGGGTTGCGCAGTGAACATCGAGAAAGCTCACACTCCCACTTCGCACGAAAAGGGAAATCTACCCTTCGTGCCAAAGCAAAGCACCTCCCAAGAACCAAAAAAAAATTCTCATGAAAGCCTCCCGATGCCACAACCTGAAGGATCATCATTGCAACTATATGAGAACTCGGTAGAGGATCCCATGATTTTTCCACCCTTATGATTTCAAGATGCCGTCAAACGGAAGACGGATCGGAGCCGTGGTTTTTGGCGAAAGGATCGTTCGGTTCCTTGGAAAGATCGATTGGAACTCGATTGTACGAAATAGTCGACTCAAACCCGTAACCTAATTTCGAAAAAGAAAAAAAAAATCCGACGACGGGGTCCTTTGGACTCGGGACAATAGGTTGGGGGGGCTTCGTGAAATGAAGAGAAGAAGCTGCGTTGCAACAGTTGGAAGCGACTGGGCAACAAACTGATGTCGATGCGGACACGATTGGAAGCAACTTAAGGGACAAGTGAAGAGACTCTTCAAGAGAAATGGCGGCCTCCTTGGCAACAACCATGTCAACCAAGTCCATTTGACCATCCGAACTCGGTGCTGCCATGGGGAAGCGATTGTGATAGTCACCATTTTTTGTCCATTCACGTCTTTAAACGAGGTCAGAAAGGAGAGCAAACTAGATCGGATCACGACCGAACTGGCTAGGATGGTCTGGTTCTTAAGGGGACGTCTGATGCCGATCCCAATAAATGGGACCACCAGTGACCGCGCGGTCCGATCCTTGATTTCATAGTGGATGGGATCTGACCGACCGCCTCGAATATATATAGAGAGAAAAATTTAAAATTTTTTCAATAATTAGTTAACCTAATTTTTCTATCTTTTACTCGACACTCATTTCTCTCTTCTCGCTCGATGCTCGCGTCTCGCCTTCACAACGCGGCCTCCGATTGTGTTTGTTGATACGCAGTCTCTGGTCATGTTTTGTCTTGACTCAATATATATTTCGTCTTTACTATATCGTGCGAACTCATTATTTTGTTCGTACTTACATTTAATGAAGTACAAATGTAATCTCACTTTGAACTTGATTCTTTACAATTCGAGGAGAATAATGCAATAGCATAATCCTATTTCAATTTGTTTTGAGTATTTTTCTTCCTAATTCAATCTTCTCAGTTTGAACTTGATTCTTTATAAGTAGTTGATAACTTGATATTAGCAGTTCCATTGGGACCGGATTGGATCACCGGTCTCGAAAATTAAGGAACCAAGACCATCAGTCCAATCCTCGATTCCATATCGAGATCAGACCGGCCCAGAGCATGCACTCCCCTAGTCAAGAACCTCATTCATTACCAAGAGATTGCTAGTTACATTCTTCCACTAATGGAGGACCATGCATATTTGCTCGGCACGATTGTAAAATTTTGAGACATTTTTTTCATGATGTGCTAGCGTAGGATTCTGAGAAACTGACGGGCTGTGTATCGAGATTTGATTTACACATTTTATTTGATCGTATGCTATTCACTTATTTAGAATTTAGGTCTGTGCAAACGGGTCATGGTTGCAGCCCGCAACGAGTGAGATCTAAGTTGGTTCAGCCACAATTTTTGCCCGACCGCACCACTCGAATGGACTCAATTTTCAAATCGGTCAATTACTTGTTAGGCTCAAAGATGACGAACGCATTGGGAGTTAACAGCTTGCTATGGAAAATTCCTTTTTCAAACGTGGCCCTTGGTCGGTACCTTGATCAATTTTGGCCCTTCAATCAGCAAAAAGAGAAAAAAAATTTTGAGAAGAGGACGCTCCCGTTAATCGCAAAAGGTGACGGACTTCATTTAATCACAAATAATAATAGATTAACACGTGTAAATATTTTTCGTTAGTCTAATTAAATAGAGTGAGATTAAGTGAACGGAAAGATTCCCATCATTTTTTTTTTCACTTTTTACGAATTTTAGAATTAAATTAAATTTTCTTAACAAATTTTTGGGCTGGTTAGAAAGATTGAAATGAAGAAGGTAAAAATCACATAAAAATACTACAACGGTTTTGTTTTGATTTTTTTTTGTTCACTTTCCAAAGAGAAAGTGAACGTGCCCTCAAAAGATGGGATTAAGTACACTATAATATTAAAATTTATGTATGATGCTTATTTTAATGTCAAAAATTTTAAAAAGATCATACCTAATTTTTTGAGAAACGATAACTCCAGTGCCATTTATATGGTCTAAAATGTAAAAATTTTAAAATAGTCATTTAATGTTAATTTTTTTTTAAAATACTCACTTCGTTATGAATTCCGACTAGCAATGTCAACTCAAATATTAATAAAAAATAAATCATGTTGGATTTTTGGCTAGTCATGTCCGTTCAAATTGAAATTACCATTGAAATGAGTATTTAAAAAAAATTAATATTTAAGTGATTATTTCAAAGTTTTATCACGGGCACCGTATACAAGTTTTTGTACTTACGGTGGGTGCACTTTAACCACCCCAAAGGGAGGCAAAAGAAATGTCACCGATGCCCATTACCCCACTGGATGAACCCTAGAAACTCTGCCGGTATGAGTATGAGACCGCGTCAGCTCTGCTAGCTCAAAGGCGAAACCAACCCCCACCGTACCGAGCTTTGCAAGATGGTGAGCCAAAGACAGAGACTCGCTCGCAAAAGGTACAAAGAAGCAAACCCTGAGCTATTCCCCAAACCAGAGCCAACCCACCCAAAGACCGACGAAGACGAAGAAGAAGTTAAACAAATTCAAGCGCAAGAAATCAGATCCCAATGACCCCAGAAGACCCACCAAGAAAACCCTGAAAAAGCACCCGCTTAGAGTTCCTGGATTGATGCCTGGTCAGGGCTGTTTTATTTGCAAAGCTCAGGACCATATTGCCAAGCTCTGCCCTGAGAAATTTCAGTGGGAGAAGAATAAGGTTTGTTTGTTTGATTTTTTGTTGTCGTTGTCGTTGTTGTTGTTGTTGTTGTTGTTGACTTGACCAAATTGGCTATCCTTACTTCTCGATAGTATTTTGGGATTGGGGTTGTCTGAGCTGACTTATGTGGAGATGCCAGTCCATGAACCTTGCTCGGGTGGTTTCTTGATTTCTCTGTGTTTTTGGTGTTGATCAGCGACTAATCAATCCAGGCATTGCTTAGGTTGTCTGCCTAATGAGTTTTATGCTGTTTGATGTCTGCAGATATGTTTGCTTTGCCGTCGGCGCGGTCATAGTCTCAAAAGCTGCCCGGAGAAGAGTGACGACTCTGTTGATCGGAAGTTGTGTTATAATTGCGGGGAGACGGGGCATTCTCTTGCAAATTGTCCTCAACCTCTTAAAGACGGTAATTTGATCTCGTGAGATTGTACTGAATATCGTTGTTCTGTTTCGACATTCACTGAAAATGAATCACATCTTTTGAGCCATATAATTTGGATGTCCACTAGTGCAGAAGTCTTTTTCCCTCCTTTTTCTCTGCATATTGTAGATTACCATTATACTTTTCTTACTGGTCTATCTTTTGATTTGTGTCGTTCTGAGTTTGCTTCTTAAATCCTATCCTCAAAAGGATTAACTTAAGTTTACTTACACCAGCCTAATTTTTGGGTGATGTGCTGGATAGGTTATTTCATCATCAAGAGCAGAATCAATTAAATGTGACTACTCATGTAAACTATCATCTATTGTTCTGCTACTGCGGTGCTTACTTTGACGTCACGGATGATGTTTTCCCTGACCATTTACTCTTCTATGTGGTGACAGGAGGAACTAAGTTCGCCAGCTGCTTTATTTGTAAAGAGCTGGGTCACTTGAGCAAAAACTGCCCTCAAAATGCTCATGGAATTTATCCAAAGGTACGTGGTTTTGTTTACTGTAATGGCTTCAGTAGAACTTTAAAGAAAAAATGTGTATTTGCTAAATCTTCTTTTATACATAATGACATGCACTTTGGTGTAATTTTGGTTATACTCATTACAATACTCTCATGAATAGGAGACACCTAACTTGCTCTTCTGTAGGGTGGTTGCTGCAAAATCTGCGGTGGTGTGACACATTTGGCCAAAGATTGCCCTGAAAAGGGAAAAAGAGGCTCCGGAACTGGTGTTAGATGTGAGTCATCTTCTAAATATCCGAAACTCGTGTCAGCCTGAAGGATTCTTAATTCTGATGGTGTTCTGTGGCAAAGTCTATTTGCATTTTGAGGATAAATATTGCAGCCAATAGTACAAATTGTTCCCACAACCCTTATTATTTTTTAATGGAATATCCCTCAGGCATTAAACCAGATCAACTTCAGTAATAGATAATAAAACAGTGTAACAATTTGTTAATAGCTTGCGCCTCCACAACCTTTGGACATTAACTCCTCTAGCATGCATGAAGAACGGTTGGGTGAGATGATTGGCTGCTTAAGCAGGAAAGGGTGGAGAAAAATGACTCGAGTGTATCCAATAAATTTTCTCTTTATCCTTGAACTGAGAAGCCTGACCTTGGTGGAGGAAGGAAAGAGTATCCATGTAGGCCTGGCTGGTAGATGAAGAGGGGTTTTTTAGTTTAGCTATTTTCTGATTCTTACGGTTCTGGATGGTGGACTTACTCTCATCAAGAGTAGACAAATCACATCGGATCTTCATAGTGATTACTTCATAATAATGTTAGCCTTGTCCTCTTGGTGTTGTTGCTAGATCCTTGTTTTAAGCTAATCATATTGCTACTATAATCTCGTTCACTTATTCGGTCGACCCATTGCAGTTTGGATGCAGAAAATTGTTATACATATTTCTCTGTCATTGTAAATGCTGATACTCTGTGAAATAATTGGCAAGAGTTTTCTTTCTATCGGCAAGCCTGGTGCTTCTGAGTTGGCCTTGATGGGCTGTTGCCTTATTGGTGCCTAACGTTTGGGATACATATTGGAATTGGGGCTTGGCTATAAACATGAGATATAAAGTTAAGTATTCAATGCAGCCATCTCAAAGTGACTTCGGCTTGACATTCTTAATTCTTATGTGGATCTGATGAAAATCCTCTGTTTGACCAGCACAAGCTTACTGTAAAATCTTCACATGTTGAAGAAGAGTGGCACAGATATAGTATTTTGGTACTTGTTCTGTAATTTCTGCCTTTTCTTTTGAATGCCTTCCTTGCTTAATGTCCGCAAATGTTACTTCTTGTTCACAAGTTAAATTTGCTTATATAACATGGAACGACTTTAAGGTCTTTCTGATGCTGTCCCTTTGTCTTGTCTCCAGTAGCTGAAACAGAAGAGGCGCCGAGACCCCAAGTTATGATTCATTAGCGGGGACGATCTTGATGATGACTTTATGATGGATGAAACACCCGCTAAGAAGGACAAGCCTAGTGCATGTGTAGCTGATACTTCTGGCTCAAAAGATAGTCATGTAAAAGCCAAGAGAAAACAGGGTACAAAAAGTTGTTGATTTTGTTGGGTAATTATTGTCAGATTCATGAGAGATAGCTAGGGATTATCGCGTCGTTGGCCCTTTCTTCATTCACGGTTCTTCATCAATTTTGACCCTTGATACAGTGAGTTTGTGATCCAAAAAATGCAGGAAAAATACTGTAGTATTTATCGACTGTTGATGATATGTTTAGTCGCAATGGAACGTCTCCTGTGTAGGCCGAAATTGTTGAATTTATAGCTCATTTTCTGAAACGTGAGCTCGTGTGCAGGCTCACATAACTCATTGAAGAGTCAAATGCTTCCATTGAAGGATGATTTTTCTGAACTAGAGCCTGCTTCAATTTTGTGAAATTCATGCACGCCCTGAACGGACATGGTCTTGTAACGCGCATTTTGTCATGTGGCGGGTAAAACATATGACGACATAGGCGACCTCGGCTTCCCTCTTAAGCCGACCCCACAACCTCGGCTCCTGTACAGGCACGACATCATTCGCTGTCGATCGGCCTAGATCGGATAACCTATTGATTCGTAAGGGGTGCGTCTCAACCGTTCACATTCAGGGGGGCCGAACAAAATGGCCAATTGAAGGGCATAAGCTAATGCCATACATGTAGTACATGAACATTTGCGAAATGGGGGTAGATTGCCACTGCTATATTTGGAAATTGAATTTAACAAGCCAAAAAAGAGGGAAAAAAAAGAGAAGGAAAACCAAAAATTTATCCAAACCGACGTGGCCATGCAAGATGCATCAAGAACGTGGCAACATCAAAGTGTTTGGTTGGAGTTTGCATTTATCAGCCTCTTTCTTTTCCTCCAATTCCTCCTCTCCACCGTCTTTAGAAATCCCGGGATTAAGGATCACCTTCATCTCTCGCGCCCTCTCTCGCCCCTCTTGTCCTCATTCTTCTTCCTCAATTTCTCTTCTCATCGGAGCTTCTCCGTCTCTCTCATTGAAGGCAAAATGGTACGTTCGCCGTCTCCGATCTCTCCGGACACACA
This sequence comes from Psidium friedrichsthalianum, assembly GCA_019149425.1. Taxonomy (NCBI): domain Eukaryota; kingdom Viridiplantae; phylum Streptophyta; class Magnoliopsida; order Myrtales; family Myrtaceae; genus Psidium; species Psidium friedrichsthalianum. Next base: position 2,609 of record JAGVVM010004840.1, on the reverse strand, counting down.
TTGTTTTCACTGACGATTGGATAACGTCTTGGCTTTCTTTTGATTATGATTCACATTAAAGATGATCACACATCTTTTGTTTCTTCATGATAATCTACATTGTGATCGTTTTAGATGAGCATGATCTAGGTAGAACTCTAATTGATGCTCAAGGTGATTGTTATTGTTCGTATCGAGGAATATTATGCGTAGACTATCTGGACGTGCGCAAACGGACGGCCTCTCGTGTCGTCCTCATTCTTGTCGTTGGCGATTTGAGATCTTATGCTCATCCTAGCAGTCTGACATTTTTCGTTTTTGCACCGACTTGAAAAATGACGAATCAGGCGAACGCGGCTTCTGGAATGGCTGTCAGCGACGAGTGCAAGCTGAAATTCATGGAGCTGAAAGCGAAGAGGATTTTACGATTCATCATCTTCAAGATTGAGAACCATCGGTGGTGGTAGAGAAGGTCGGTGCGTCGGAGGAAACACGAGGATTTTTCACCGCCTCTTTTTCCGGCTGATGAGTGCCGCTATTCGGTGTTCGACTTTGACTTCATCACCGACGAGAATTGCCAGAAAAGCAAGATCTTCTTCGTTGCATGGTAAATTATCCTCTCACCGATATGACCTAGCTTTTATCTATGTGACTAGCATAATGGTTAAGTACCTTTCAGCATCAGAAAGATGACGATAGTTAGTCAGTAACGTTGTTGCTTATGGAAGATCTGTGCTCTCATCATTCGAAAGGATCGTATATGCGCGACGTGCTAAGAATTTCCCTTGATTTATTTCCTCAATGTCTTTAGAAGTTTGAGTCAGAGGTTCCAAATTTCATTCACAAACCCGTGCAAATTTTCGATTTTATCTGTAGTCGAACATTTGCAGCCATAGTTACGAGATATCGCACCCATTGTGAACCTCTTCCCTTTTTCGTCTGATGAAGTTTGGTATTCTTGTAGGAGTCAAATCGAATTTTTATTTTCTGTGATGACGGAATAAAAGTTAGGTCTTTTATATTTTCAATCAATGTGAACTCCGATTATCTTGTGTTTCACACATACCTCTCGATTCGAAGAGTCCGACTATCTGTTGCAGTTTTTCTGAGCTTTGTATGTTATCTGCTTGCTTCCTTGTGATCATTGTCTGCATAATCAAAAGGATGAATAAAAAAGCTCACACTGAGCAAAAATGAGAAAACAATCAGGCTGAATTGAACAAACAAGAGGTTCACTGTTTGAATCTGTTGGTAGGGCACCTGATACCGCGAAGATAAGGAGTAAGATGGTGTACGCCAGCTCCAAGGACCGGTCAAGAGGAACTGGACGGCATTCAAGTGGAGTTGCAAGCCACGGACCCGAGCGAAATGAGCTTCGACATCATCAAAGCCCGAGCACTCTAGATGCTCGCTTAATACGATTCTCAATGTCCTTTTTAATTCTACTGGGTTTTTTGGTTTAAGTTACGTCGTGTGAGAGGCTGAGAGCCGTCGCTGCTTCTGTCTAAGAGTGATCTAATTTCCATTCCTGAATCGGTGATTTTTTTGTATGAGTGTCGCAGTAGTCTTCCCTAGCTCAAACTCATTGTAATCTGCTGCATCCTGTAATATCAATTTTTTTGCCTCCACTGCTTTCCTGGAGTTGTGTAATTTGATGCCTGTCATGTTGTTGTATTATGCTATCATGTTCTATCAATACATGCATGGGGGAAAATGGAGAAACTATGTAATTAGAAGGAAGTAATGCTCATCAAGGCAGGCTTTGAGGTGAGGCATAAACATTGAGAGACAGTTGTCATGGAGTCAAGTCTCCGGAGAATTTCTTACGGAGAGCACTTGAAAGTAGAAGATACGAATCATAAATCTACTATACTTTCATTAGAACAATTGAACTTTCGACAAAAAGCAACACAAATCATTGGTCTTGGCCGGATCCTTAAAGAACTCAGTAGGATCACTTGCGGAATTGGAATATACAGGATGCAGCCGTATCGAGTTACTTGAAACAAGGATGTATCGTTGAGGATAGACTTGAGATGTACCTAGTTGGAATTACTCGGTATTATTAGTGTCATCATTCACATGTAGAAAATGTACATTTCATGAGATCATCGTCTTTTCTTGAGTAGTGGAACAACTGAATGCAACTGTAACGCATTATCGACAGCACCGATCGCACATTGCGGCACAGTGAAAGTTTGAAAGGTACAGAATAAATATGGTACCCCTGGCACCATCAACGTACAGTCGTTTGGGGCGATTTGCTGAAAACTAGATTCTTTGGTTACCCAGCCGCGGACTTGGCAGGTTGGAATCGAGGGTGCTATTGAAGGGGTTGACTTTCGTTGCTGTAGTGGGGCATCTGGGCCATGAAGAGTGCCAACGGAATTCTCCGCTCTCACTATCGCACAGCTTTGTTATAAGAGCTTGCTTGTCTAATCGCTGATGTCCCGAAGGCCACACTTCTAACGTGGACGAAGCTCTGATGTCAATCCTTGTGCTTGATGAAACTATGGAGCGCTTTCGGAATTACTAGAAGCTTGGGAATTCATGATGGGTAATTTGGTTTGTACTAAATTGCAAGGCTAGTAGTACCGACCACTCTCCGGAGGCTTCCTTGGTCATCTCCC